>JAODAL010011990.1:0-97406 GCA_025379985.1 Phyllomedusa bahiana
CAAAACTCCCCAAATGGTCGCTATATAAGACCTGTTTGGACTTCCTATTGGCTGCCAGCACTGGTCGCATAGCTCAGACCTGTTTGATCTTCCTGATGGCTGCCACTGGTGCTTAGTACAGCCCGGCTTCTACTGCAGCCTAGTGAAATCCAGTAAACACGCCCCTGAATTCAAAGTGAAACCAAGAAAACAGGACTGAGGTGAGATGAATCAATGTAGTGAGACAACCCCTTTAATTCTTGCCTTCCTACTTGAATGCCCTCAAAAATGGACGTAGAGCGAATGAACTGAGCGAACGGTTCCACCGCCAAATCAAAAAGTAGAGGCGAGAGCGGGCATCCCTGTCTTTGTAGTGGGAATGGTTGAGACAGGAAACCAGGGATGCAAACTCTCGCTTGGGGATTTAAGTACAAGGATGTCAGGAAGGGTCTAAAGGGACCCCACAACTGTATCTTATCGAGGACTAGACCTAGCCAACCCCAATCTACACAGTCAAATGCTTTCTCTGTATTTTACTGCTAAAAGAGCGGCCCGGGTGCTTCGTCCCCTGTCCCTGCACCACCTGCAAAGTCAAAAGAATTTTTCTAATATTGGCCACAGCTGCCCGACCCCTCACAAAACCCACCTGATGCGGGCCAATCAGTGCAGGGATTACCATTTGGGCCCAAACCCGTTCTGCCGGTATTTTGGTTAATAGTTTTAAATCAACGTTGATCAATGAAATAGGTCTGTAGGAGGCTGCTGATGTGGGATCTCTCCCTGGCTTCGGGATCACTTTGATGTGGGCAATATTAGAAGATTCTGGGATTGCACTTCCCTGCAAGTAACCATTGTACAGATCCGTCAAGGTCTGCGAGATCTGGCCTTTCAATATATTGAAAAATTCTCCCGAGAAGCCATCTGGCCCTGGAGCCTTTCCTTGTTTGAGCCCTGATATCGTCTTCTCCAGTTCCTCCTTTGACCCATTATTATTGAGGGCATGCGTACATTACCTCAGTGGTGATGAATACTATGCTCCCTACAAAAATATACCCAAATGAGGCCTACAGGACAAGGAACTTCAATAGAACAGAATGGAGAACACAGCGCTTCCCTACACTGGGAACTCCCATAGAACAGAATGAAGAACACAGCGTTCCTCTGTACTGGGAACTCCCATAGAACAGAATGGAGAGAACACAGCGATCCTCTGTACTGGGAAACTCCCATAGAACAGAATGGAGAACGCACGTCCTCTGTACCGGGAACTCCCATAGAACAGAATGTAGAGAACACCGCGTTCCTCTGTACTGGGAACTCCCATAGAACAGACTGCAGAACACAGCGTTCCTCTGTACTGGGAACTCCCATAGAACAGAATGGAGAACACAGCGTTCCTCTGTACTGGGAACTCTCATAGAACAGAATGGAGAACGCAGCGCTCCTCTGTACTGGGAACTCCCATAGAACAGAATGGAGAAGCAGCGCTCCCCTGTACTGGGAATCCCATAGAACAGAATGGAGAACACAGCGCTCCTCTGTACTGGGAACTCCCATTAGAACAGAATGGAGAAACACAGCGCTCCTCTGTATGGGAACTCCATAGAACAGAATGGAGAACACAGCGCTCCTCTGTACCGGGAACTCCCATAGAACAGAATGGAGAACACAGCGCTTCCCTATACTGGGAACTCTCATAGAACAGAATGGAGAACACAGCGCTTCCCTATACTGAGAACTCTCATAGAACAGAATGGAGAACACAGCGCTTCCCTATATGGGAACTCCCATAGAACAGAATGGAGAACACAGCACTCCTCTGTACCGGGAACTCCATTTGAACAGAATGGAGAACACAGCGCTTCCCTATCTGGGAAACTCCCATAGAACAGAATGGAGGAACACAGCGTTCCTCTGTACTGGAACCTATAGAACAGAAATGGAGAACGCAGAGCTCCTCTGTAATGGGAAATCCCTAGAACAGAATGGAGAAAAACAGCGCTCCCCTTTTACTGGGAATCCATAGAAAAAAAATGGAGAACGCAGCGCTCCTTGTACTGGGAACTCCCATAGAACAGAATGGAGAACGCATCGCTTCTCTGTACTGGGATTTCCCATAGAACAGAATGGAGAAAAACAGCGCTCCTCTGTGCTGGGAAATCCCATAGAACAGAAATGGAGAACACAGCACTCCCCCGCACTGGGAACTCCCATAGAACAGAATGGAAAACACAGCACTCCCCTGTACCGGGAACTCCCATAAAACAGAAAGGGAACACAGTGCTCCCCTGTACTGGGAACTCCCATAGAGGAGAATGGAGAACACAGCGCTCCTCTGTATCGGAAACTCCCATAGAACAGAATGGAGAACACAGCACTCATCTGTACTGGGAACTCCCATAGAGGAGAATGGAGAACACAGCACTCTTCTGTACTGGGAACTCCCATAGAACAGAATGGAGAGTCGTGCAAAAGCCTGACCAGATCTCCATTTTAGGGGCCCCTTCCAGAGACAGGTGCAGGTCCCACCGGTCGCTATCACACGGTGATTGCATAGTCAGTTGATATAGCATCAATATTCAAAATGGGAACACGCCTTTTATAAGTTGCCCTCCAGCATGTCATTCCATCCGTGTGGCATTAGGGTATTTAGTTTCAGTATCCAGCACGCTTCTAGACACTGGAATCTCTCCGTTGGTGTCTGGGAGATATCGGTGCCAGCTGTGCAGGTTGGGACACGCTTGGCTCTGTTGGGTACATCCATCCAATGTTTGTTGGCACGCGCTCAGTCTGTGCTGTGTGACCCATGTTTTATACCCACAGGGGCATTTCAATAGATAAATGACAAAAGTGGTTGAACAGGTAAAATGCAAACGGATTTTAACACAAGGAACCAATGCACATAGTGGTTACACTACACAGGACAAACCGTACAAGCCTCAGCAAAGAGTCACAGTCACCATTAGCTACAGCAAACACAGCGGATTAGGTGTACCATGGGCCCTGGCTGTACACAACATGGGCACAACCCATTCCCCATCACTCATCAGCACTATAGTGCAGGAGTGTCTTTTGGCTAAGATTAAGCGTAGCATATTATCGCCATTATGGCCGGACTCACTGACTGCATGGACAGTCGCTACCGGGCCCTGCAGCTTGAGGGGGCCCTAAAAGCCCTCCTGCCACATAGGAAGACACTAGTATAAGGGTAGCTGGGGGGGCCCAATTTGACTTTCTGCATTGGGGCCCATAAGCTTCAAATTCCACCTCTGTGAATGGGTACAATGCACACTGGGTTTTGTTCCAGGCAGGTCCACTTTTGAGGGTGGAAGGGGTTGGTAGTCGCCTTAAGAAGATGGGAGGGTTCAGGCTTCTACTAAATCCGACCACCCGTAGAATAAGTCTGATCGGTTTGCATCAAACTCTGCACGGCCAGCTTAAAACGACACTAAGGCTATGTTCGCGTCGTATTTGCGCACTATTAGGAGCAAGAAGCACGGCGAAAATTACGGTAATCCATAGTTCTCATAGAGAACTATGGATTACGCCTCGTTCCCCCGCGCGTACAATATGACTGTATTGTAGGTGCGGGGAGATAAGTGACAGTCTATAGGGCCGGCGGGCTGCTGGCTCCCACGCGTCACGGGACTACGCGCCGATCAGCGAGACTTCCAAATACCCAGCGCAATTGCGGGGTGCACTGTATGCCCCGCAATTACACCGTATAAACATAGCCTAACTTTGCAGGGGAGGGGAGAGCCGGCTGTCCAGAAAGAAGGCAGGGACAGTTTATTACCAGGTCTCCGTGGCTACAGTTGTGACTGAGGGCACTTTGCTGCCCGAAATGCGTCAGCCATGACGCCCCTCTGATCTTTTCCGCACCATTTTTTGGCATTTTGAATAAATTCCTCATTTTACCCGTACTGGTGCCGACTACCTTGGACTTTGTTTTGCAAAGTTTATTACCATCCCTGCCTGATCGCTGTATATAGACAGCTCAATGAATGCTGCATATACAGATTAGCAGGGATCCTCAAAGCTCCCTTCTTCTCAGCTCCTGCAGGCATGTGACTACCGGGGCATGGCAACTACAGAAGCTGCTAAGTCTTTGCAGGACAGATCTGGGTCTGACGAGACTCCAGGGGGTTGGATTTCCCCTGTAACTGAGGCTAATAGATTAGTTGCAAGAGAAACTGCTGCAAAAAAAAGTTTTTTTTAAAAAAAAAGCTCCTTAAAAGATTTTTCTGAAATTATGGTGGGGACATGTAAAAATATAAAAAAAAAAATTTTTAAAAAATAAAAAATAAATAAATCTGGCAGCCCAAAACGCAACTTATAGCCTCACCCCAAAGATCCGAAAACTTTATATGAATACCCGTGATGGAAATGTGACAATTCTAGCGTGACTTTTGCTGTTCAGAATAGATAAATGAGAAAAATTTTCCCATTTTTCTTAATGTTCTAAAAAAATCTATTGTAAAAATTACTTTAAAAAACCTAACATGAAAAAGGTGAAATAAGTTGAATAATAGTAAGAGAAATTTTAGCGCCACTTTTGTGCGAGAAAACATTATAGCATCCAAATCTGCGTGCACTAAAGAAAAGGAAAATGTGAAACTAAAAGGAGGGCGGAGGTCGGTCAGGAATTGGTCAATGGTGACGTGATGCAGTGCGGTGCAACGTAGCGATTTTTCCCCTCGCCCTGAGTGCCCTGGTTCTGGGTTTACGCAGGACTGTATTATATATGTAGCCTAAAGGTGACCCAGGTTTCAGGATCGAAGCCATGAGGACTCAAGTGAATATGAGAGCCCATGGTATGAAGTGTCCTGGGAGTGGGGACCCTCAGGTACCCGAGCTCATTGGGTGTGGTGCCCCATGTGAGTAGCTGGCACATGTTCTATCTACTTTCTCCATGCTAAGACCTTCTGTAATAAATCTAAGAGACATTATCAGAAATTCAACAAATTAGGGATCACCCTAGCTGTTAAAGGTAGATTGATCCATCATCATGGAGGCACAGAGCTTATGGAAGTCTCCCACCACACATGGAATGAGTTTAGACACCACAGCTCCTTTGGTTGGGAACCAATAAGGGCCTCAGATCTAAAAACCTCAATGTCTTCTGCCCCATTATTGTAGCCAGCATCAAATATCTGAGGTTCTAGATATTCCCATCAGGTTCTGCAGCCAACTTAAATTTTGATCATCTCAACAAGCTAGGAGCTCTACCATAGCAAACATGGGGGTAAGCAACCCCTATCGTGATCAGTGGATTTCTATGGGTTAAGAATCAAATATCAGTGACTTCTGACCCTTGAGGTCCTTTGGGGGGGGGAAGAAGAAATACGGAAACACTAGTTTTTTAACAAAGTACAAGATTTATTAATGTTATTCGCACTCCCAAGTTCGGCAAGAAGATGGTTACAGTGGTTCATACGCTTAAAAGGGAACTATCACCAGGAGACGCGCCATCATTAAGATTGTCTGTACAGTACCCCAATGATGTTGGCTATTATGCATCCCCAAAAAAACGCACCCAAAGAGGCTTAATGGATCAAGAATGGACATGGGCTCAACCACATGATCTCAAAGACACAGGTTGTAGTCATGACTAGGTTTTCTGGTCTACAGTATTGCCGTGGCTCTAGTGATTGGCAGGAGACCAAAGAGCCATAGATCAGTACTGAAAGGGGTTTTCTCACCACAATGATCAGCTTTTAACATGTAGGGAAAGGTAAATGAAGATTACAACCAAAAACACTGCTGTTTTGATTTTGCTTTGTTTAGGAGATATAGATTTTATCTCCTCTTAGAGCACACAAGTTTCTCTTGGTTACCAACCACCTCTCCCCACAGTCTCATATCAGATTGCTCCATAAGCTGCCTTTCAACCATACTGAATCACTCTGCAGAATCTTCTCTTGTTTACCTAACTTAATGACAAGCTTTCTGAAGCCCTGTGCACTACTTTTTATAAATCTCCTGCTGTGACCACACTGACAGGAATAGCAGAGCTGATATGTTAATCACTGCTGTAGAACCACCTGATCAGGAAGTGAGAGTCTGAAGCTGACTGTGGCTATGTAAAACAGCATGGTGAGACAACCCCTTTAATTCTATGTCCATGCTATTTTAACTTTATAGAGATCATTGGTATATATACCCTCGACCTATGGGCCTATGCAAAGAGGGACACAAGCCATCAGTTGGCCTTAGTTTCTTTCCTACTGGGTGACCTAATTCTGCACTGGACTTGCCTTCCCAGTGGGGTGAAATATTGACCAAAGTGCCATGGAAAGGGTATAGCTCCTCTGTCCTTGGAGACCAGCCCTGGAACCATAAAAAGAGGTTGGAGGGGGGGGGGGGGGTAATGTTAGCTATGTGAGCCACAGATTAAAGGAAAACCTATGACCAGGACATGATATCTAAACCTTAAAGTTACAGATTTATATAGTTAATAGGCCGATTATACTGGAGGCTTCATCAAAATCACATCAGTTCTTAAAAGTTGTTCAAGGCAAGGATGGAAGGCCTTCCAAGGGGCTGAAGACACTACTTTTGCCAACTCACTAGCCATTTTAAAATCAGAAGGCCCAATGTAAATGTAATGGCAACAAGAACAGAGCTCACAGATTGTGGAAGCATCAAGCACACCATGGCGGCAAACACCAGAAGACACAGAACGATAAAATATGTGCCGAGAAATCCTCTCTCAAGATCATGGTCTTGAGCTTCTACACTTGGTGGTGGTGTCGATCTATAGGCTTCATCATCATTGGGATCATCTAGGGCTGGACCACCATTCCCACCCCGACTATGAAGAGCTCCATCAGCTTCTGCACTGGTGGAACTAATCCCACAAGTCAAGTCTTTGGCACCTGGATACTCTGCATCATCATCGCCTGTCTCCTGGTCAGGGGCGTCTCGTGTGCCAACACCACAAATTTCTGTAGAACCATCAATGCTTCCCTGATCAGTGGTATCTGGGTCATTGGTGCTGCTTATCCCAGATTCAGCAATCACATCACCACTCTTGACCAACTCATCAGGACTGCTGCCTACTTTAGGTTCTGACTCCTCATGAATTACTTCTGTGCCAATCTCCTCAAAAGAGCTTAAGTCCTCATCTATTGGTGTGCTTGACAGCCCAGTAGAGAGACACTGTTCTTCACTGGCGAGACTAGTCTCACAAGTCAAGTCCCTGACACCTGGGTACTTTGCACCATCATGGCATGCCTGCTGGTCAGTAGTGCCAACACCAAGAGGTGCTGCCATTTTTGGAGAAGCATCAAGGGTTCTCTGATTAGTGGTTTCTGGGTCATTGGTGCTGCAAATCCTAGATTCACCACCCGCATTGCCACTCTTGACCATCTCATCAGGACTGCGGCCCAAGTCAGTTTGTGACCCCCCATACTCATCAGTTACTGAGGAGCTGAGGTCATCTTCTATCAGTGAGCTTGAAAGCCCAGGAGAAACATTTGTTTCTAGAGCAGCAGATCCACTGGTGTCTACAAGTTCTGCTTCATGTTTCTCTGGGTCGTCTTCACCATCGGTACTGCCTTTGTCCACAGTGAACTTGGCTGTGATTGCACCCAAAATGGCCACCAAAACACTGAATGCGCATACGAGGTCTTCACCCACTAAAAATACTTCTACACTCGACCACTTTTCCAACATTTTACTTTGAAACTCCTTCGAGAAGGTCTCCAAGTGACACGTCTTGCAGCAGACGAACCGCTTTGCCAAGGAGGACAGGTCATGAATGATCTCCTTCCTTTGATCTCGTTCTGTAAGGAAAAGTTCGACCTTCTTTCTCCATTCTGAGATCATCTGTAATAAATCAAATAAATTTTTAAAAAACCATCATAGTAAGGATTACCCCATCTGTCAAAGGTAGAGTGATCCATCAACATAGAACTGGTATGGGCAAACAGGTCTCATAACTGATTTGTATTGGCAATCACTGAGGGCCTAAGCTCTAGAAGCCTCCTCAGAGTCGTCTTCTCCATAATTGTAGTAGAGGATCTGGACCTTCCATCATCAGAGTCCTGTAACGCCCTCAAATTTTGCTAATCTCAACAAAATAGGAGCTCTACTTTAATAAACGTGTCCCTAGTGTGATCAGTGGAGTGTATGTAGACTAAGGAGGAACTCTAGGACAAAGCCTGTACTGACATCTTGATTCTGAGGGCTACCAAGGTTGCATGGTCTTCCGGAATGAGGAAAACTTAGATAGTCCACATACATCGGCATGTAAACCAACACTACATCCAACCCATCTAGTCTGGGAAAACAAACTGAAAACATACTTTATTAAAATTTTTTGTTAAATCTCAGGTTCTATTGTCTTAAAGGGGTGGTCTCACCATCCTCTTTCACAGAGCCACAGGAAGCTTCAGACTTCCACTTCCTGGTCAGGCTGTGGGTGGTTCTTCATCAACGATGGCCATATAAGCTTTGTTGTTCCTAGTTTATAAAGTGTAGTGCACAAGGCTACAGAGCTTTAAGGCTTAAAACTTGTCATTAACTTAAGTAAACAAGCTCCTGTGCTAGAAACGACTCAACAGGGAGTGACTGATCATAGTCATACTGACTGACAGCAGCTTAGAGCAATCAAATAAGAGAAAAAGCAGATGTGATCAGTATCTTAGAGAAACTAGTTTACACTACAGTAAATAAAAGCTTTATCTTCTGAACAAAGCAAAATCAAAACAGCAATGTATTTGGTAATAGTCTTCATTTACCTTTCCCTAAATGTTAAAAACCAATCACTCTGGTGAGAAAACCCCTTTAATAGTTCATCCATTGCCCCCAAATTTAGGGACTATTTTACGATTTGTGGGCACTACTGGCCTAGCTCAGGGCATCCATAGGTATGACTTCCTCTAATATATTGTCTACTGGGCATGGCTATGAATATTAGTATGACCTATATGTTACTACTCTTGCTACTTATAGTGCTATCTCCCCAAAGTTATTTTATGTCGAGTAGTATTTACCAGTAAGTGCTCCACGAAGCCAGGAAGGTGGAAGAATGGGAAGAGGTCATAGGATTCTTGCAAACTTTGCAGAAATTGAATCTGTAAAACAGTTTTTTTTTAAAAAATATTGTAATAATAAATATAATCTTTATAAAAATCTAAGAGGTTTTAGAGCTTTAAAGGGGTTTTACCACTAGGTGAGTGCCTTACCTCTTATTTGCCCAGGAGAAAAGATAAAGCATGAATGGCTGCAGTGGTGAGAGGGAGGGGGTGAGCAGAGAGCGAGGAAGAAGGGAGTGTCTGCAATATTTACTCAAATAATAACATTACAACCAGTGGATTGTCTATACAGCAGAAAGCCTCATACACTGCACTTTCTCCCCAGCCCCTTCAAGCTCATTCATGTTCCCTGTCATCAGATAAGAAGTGCAAACACGCAAGCGCGGCCAGATCAGTTCCTGGTCGTGTCTAATGTAAACTTTCAGGAAACTAAGGGGGACTGAGCAAAAGCTTAGCTCTCAGAGCTTCACTTTTTGTAATCACATATATTTAGAAAAAAAGTGATTAAATACCCATTTTGGAGGATCCCACGTCAACATTATATCGTGGCAAAACCCCTTTAAGGCTATCGAGGGAAGTTATTTTCCTCCACACAACTGACTTCCTGTGCAGTGACCTTCCCCGTCAAATAAAATGATACAATGATTTTAAGCTAGGGGGGGGGCCCTTTTTTAAGAACCATGGGGGTACAAATTTTTAAATAGCCAAATTTTAATCTGATTTTTTCACAATGCAAGACCAGATTTTAATACGGTTGAAAGGTTTAAAAAATTTGGAGAAACCCGAGAAAATATAGGGCTTGTGTACTTTAGGTGGAGTTCCCCTTCAACAACATCCATGATTGTGGATGATGGACATTTCTTTTAAATATAAGTTGGGGGTTCAAGAAGTTCCCTATAAATCCTTAAGAGTCTCTAGTGCTCTTCTTGAAAGGGGGATGGATCAGGGTTATTCTTATTTTACAGATCCCCGAAGCCCATGGTTTACTTAATGTCAACCCGGGATCCCAAAAAGGAAGGGGGTCGTGGTTTTCTATATGGGGTTTTTAGGTACGACGCCAAAACCCCAAACCCATGGGGCAGAGGGGATCTTAAATTTAGCTCCCTCGAGATGGAAAACCACTTTGTGCATAATTCCAACCAAACTTTCTCCAAATCAACATTTTTTCTTGCCCCCCGATGCCTGGAAATACGAAAAACAAGGTGAACACCATGAGTAATGGAAAGAAAATTCTGTGATAATTTTCATGACTGGATAGCCTTGAGGTGGCACTTTTGTATTGTACCTGCTATGGACAACAAAACTCCTACTTCTATACCCAAGTTCCACCAAGATGAAGGACTGCAGCAACTCCAAGGGTTTTAAAGTTTTTTTGGTTTCCCCTAAACCCCCCCAAAATACATCAATAACCCCAAAAACGTCTTTTAAATGCAACATGCCCATTTTTCCAAAATTTTTAAGAAATTTTTTTCTCCCCAGTTATCTGGACGGGATTTTCCTACATTTATTAAAAACCCCTTTTCCCGGGGGTATACAGTTAACAGTTCTGCATTACACGAAAAACCCTTTCATTTCCTAAACTAGGAAAAAAAAAAAAAATTTGAAAAACAAGTGGGCATATTAAGTAGTTTATTTCTTTTTACATGGGCTTTTTTATATTGTTATATTCTTTTTCTAGGGGCAGTATTATACATTATTTCTTTTCATGGGGGAGTATTTTGTAGTTTTTTCTTGTACAAGGGGCATTTATTGTTTTAAAATTTTTGTACATAGGGGCAGTTTATTAAATTTCTTGGAATAGGGGGCAATTATAGTGTTTATTTTTGACTTTGGGGGCTTTTTTTGTAAAATTCTTTAAAAAAGGGGGCATATTTTTGGTTTTTTCTTGTCTTTTGGGCGTATTTAGTGTTAATATTTTGTACTTTGGGGCAGTTTGATTTTTTTCTTGTACTAGGGGCAGTATTTAGGTTTTTTTCTTGACTAGGGGCTTTTATTTTTAAATTGGGGGGGATTTAATTTTTTTGACTAGGGGCATTTTTAGAGTTTTTCGGGTTAAAAAGGGGGATTTGATTTTTTTAATGTAAAGGGGGGGTTAAAGGGGGTTTAATTTCCTGTTAGGGGGGAATATTCAAAGGGGATATTTGTCATGGGGGGTTTTTTGTTTTTTTTTTTAAAATGGGGGGTTTTTTGTTTTTTAATTCTTCGGGGGGGATTTCTGTGTTTTTTGTTTAGGGGGGGTTTTGGGGATATTTCTATTTAAAAGGAGCCCGGGGTTTTGGGGAGTTTTTTTGGGGAAAAAATTTTTAGTTTTTTTGGGGAAAATGGGGCGTTTGGGGGTTTTTTGTTTGGGGGGTTTTGGGGTTAATTTCGATTATAGGGGGGTATTTTTTTACTGTTTGGGGGGTTTTTGTAAAGGTTTTTCCCGGGGGGGTTTTGGGGGTTTTTTTTAAATTTTTTGGGGGGGTTTATGGGTTTATTTTGTTGGGGCTTTGTGGTTTTTTTTTCCATGGGGGGGTTTTTTTTAATTATATTTTGTCATGGGGGGTTTTAAAACTTTTTTTCCCGTTAAAGGGGGCAGGGTTGTTTTTTTCCTAAAAGGGGGGGTTATGGTGTTATTTCTGTTGGGGTTTTGGTTTTTCTGTTTTGGGGGAGGGGTTTTTTATTACTGTTTGGGGATAATTGGGGTTTTTTTGTTTTGGGAGGGGGTTGGGTTTGTTTGTTCTTGGGGGCGTTTGGGGGGGTTTTGGGATTGGGGGGGTTTCTTGTTTTTGGGCGTTTTTGGGGTAAATTTTGTTTTTTTGGGGGTTTGGGGGTTTCAAATTTATTCTTTTGGGTTTTTGGGGAGCCCCTTTTTTTTTTCCCTTGGCCGTTTGTGTTTTTTGTTTATTCCTATTTGTAAAAGGGCGGGGGTTTTACGGCCTTTTCCCAATTTTCGGTAAACCCTTTGGGGGAACCGGGTTCCCTTTAATTTGGGGGGGGGGTTGTTTCCCCACCCCACTTGGTTTTGTCCCGCAAATAAATTTAAGTCGTTTTTTCTCGTACACGGGGGGCCAGACTATAGTTTAATTTTTTTTCAAAAGGGGCGGTTATAGTAGTTAATCTTGTACATAGGGGCATATTTAGGTTATATTTTGTACATAGGGCGTATTAATGGTTATATTCTTTCATAGGGGCAGTATTATAGTAGTTATATTCTTGTAAAATAGGGAGCAGTATTTAGTAGTTATATTATTTTACATAGGGGGCAGTATTATAGTAATTATATTCTTGTACATAGGGGCCAGTATTCTAGTCGTTATATTCTTGTACATAGGGGGCAGTATTCTAGTAGTTCATTCTTGTACATAGGGGCAGTATTATAGTAGTTATATTCTTGTACATAGGGAGCAGTATTCTAGTAGTTATATTATTTTACATAGGGGGCAGTATTATAGTAATTATATTCTTGTACATAGGGGCCAGTATTATAGTCGTTATATTCTCGTACACAGGGGGCCAGTACTATAGTCGTTATATTCTCATACATAAGGGGCAGGATTATAGTAGTTATATTCATGTATATGGGAGCAGTATTCTAGAGTTATATTCTAGTATTTTATAAAAGGTAATATGTCGTTAGAAATTATTCTATTCTTTATAGCAAGCTATTAAGTTCCACGCCACTATTAATTAATATTTTAAACATCCTGAGATCCAGCATTTGTAGTCATATTAGCCTGACACTTCCTATTCTGTAATGATCACTTCCCTGCAGTCTCCTTATCATCAAAGGCATCATTACACTGACAGGTAACACCTATTTGTAGGTAACAGTATCAACCTTTCACAATAGATGATGGACATTGCTCACCTCCTCCTCCACCACCTTGCAAAGTACCCTCTGCAATCTTACATAGCATGTCCACAACACAGTCCACCAAAAATCGTCAAAATTCGATTTCGACTTTGACAGACACCCAAATTCACGGTGCAACATAAGTTCTTACCAAATGCATTTTTTCCCCCCGATTTTGCTAATTTGCGAGATAAAACAGTTTTTCTCCCCTGCCTGCTTACAAATGGTTTTCTAGGGTACCTACTCTAGACCCCTACTGGTAATAAAACATAGCTACAAGAGAATAAGGTAGTCGGCAGCCTAGGAAACCATCTGCAAACAAGCTGGAAAGATAACCTGCTGTATCTTTGAAATGAAGCAAAATTAAAACAGGAACATATGTTTTTTAAAAATGTTGATTTTATTTTGCCTACAATTTAAAGCTCATCCATGAGATCGTAATGCCCCTATGAGGATTAGTAGATGGAAGCCACATTTAGATATTGGTTCTCACCTTCTCACTCTGATCCTCCCGAGTTTTTTCGTTCTCAATTTTATAGTCAAAACTCTCGGTACCTTTGATAGAGGATGCCAGCTCAGCTGCCACCAATGCCACAAGAGCCCCAACCACCATGTCTTGCATCTTCTGCTGACCCGTACAAAATACTCCAACCTTCTCCATCAAAATCCTGCTGAGTTCCTTACAATATTCATTGACTATTTGGTCTTCAGAATAGCTGAGGAACTGAGCGGCTGCTTTGCAGAGCTCCCACACTTCGGCCTCTTGCGTTGTTTGTTGACAGCAAAGGGACGAGAGAATAGCCCGATACTTCTCCTTTGTCTGCAGGTTATAAAGAGTAAAAAACATGTCACAGAATTGGGAGATCTATGGCGTTTCTGAAGGATGTGATCGGCAGACTCATCCTTCTTCTAGAAACAGCACCACTGTAGCCTTCAGGTCGGTTCTGGTATTGCACCTTAAATAAATGGTGTAACACCAGTTGCTATGGCCTATTGACAAGAGTGGCATGGCTATTGTAAAGACAGCAGCCATGTTTTCTAATTGGCTTGCTCCAACGTTGTGGAACCATTGTTCAGAACCTCTACAAGGTTTACCTCAGGCGGTAGAGATTGCGGATCAAAAATCAGTAGGGTTCAGATGCCTTGCACTCTTTATGGCGAGAACCTTTTGATGGTCCCATTAAGGACCCAAGGTGAAGGGGGTCACTTGCCTTAGAAGTTACTGTAGATCTTGCGGTATACTCACCAGACATTCAATGACAAAGCCCATCAAGTTGTAGTTGGAGGATAGACGGGAGATTTCAGAGGGACTGAGAAGCAAGCGGACCTGTAATGGAGAGACAACAGGGTATATGGTTAGAAGAGATGGATGAGGACGGTAGAATATTGGAAACCACCAGACCAATCCTGGACATTTCTAGAGAACCAAATCTTCTCGACTGCTAGGTGAGGACTACAGGACTTACAGAGCCATGATCACATCACAGGAAGCTCCCGTTACTTTCAGGACTTTCATACACTAAACCCAAGTCTCAAGAAGGGTCCTGGTCACATTATAAAACCAGACGTGGAGATGCTGGTCCTCACCTCCCACGCAGTCCCAGTTGGGTCGGTTACGGCAAACACTTTGGTAGACACTCCATGCTGGAACATAGGCTTCTCGAGAGGCAGGTTAATGGCCTGTATACAAAAGAAATTACAGATCATACAGCTGTAAATGGGGAACAAGAGTTGTGGTAGGAGAATTTCCTGAGGTCACCGCTATGCACAGGCGCAAACTGACCCACAGGGAGGCAAGGGAAACCCCTGGTTGGCACTTAGGTCTCTGGTCATGGTTGGCCCTTGCGCATGGCAGGCTTGGTTTTCAGAAGAAGAGAGGCAGAGTACACAAGTCATGTGCAGGAGGTGTAGGGTCGGCCCCAGGCGCTCCAGTCCGGTACGGCCTACACATTCACACCAAGTAGTAATAAAAATTACTAGTAATTAAATATAACCCATTGTTACTGGTAAGAACGTGAAGTCTGTCCAGTCTGGTGGACTCCGACACGGAAAGTAGAAGCATTAGGCTCATATCAGGTAGACATGACAACGCAGCCACTCACTTAGCAGAGGGCATCTACAGGGCCATCTTTTCCATTGGGCACACTAGGCAGTTGACCGGGGGCCCCACAAGTGGTGAATGTTTGTCGCAGGAACACAAGAAACATAACCTGGATTGGTTTTGCTTATTTAACCGTTTGTGTGTTTTTAGGATCTGCAAACAGTTAAAAACCATTGTGGAGAAGGGAGCCAAAGACTCCCCTGTCCTGCCAAATAGTCTTGTAGGCTGCCGGTGTTAAGACATAAGGGTGTGCTTGGGTGAGGGGAGGGACTCAAGGTATGGCCAAGTGTGATGTCACGTATTTGGCAGACCCACTGCAGTGCTATGCCCAGGGGCCCATAATGCTGTTAAGACGGCTCTGGGCATCTACATGACTTAAGGAGCACAGGCAGTGCCGGGCAGGTGTGAGGGGCACATAGGTTCCCCCTCTGTCCCATACATAAGATATTTCCCAAGTTATGAACTACTCAAGAAAAGAGGACCAAAAGTTCAAACTCGCACTGCAGTCCCAGGCAGTGTTCTCATTTATACCCCCCCAAACCCTTTGCTTCATCTCTCACAAATAACTCTTACCCCCTTCGATCTTGGGCTTCTTACCGGCTTGTTGAGCAGATGAAGTTGAGTATTTTGGTTCGTGATGATGTGGAGGCGACTTTTACTGCTTCGAGGGAACTTCGGAGGAACCTCATGTAGTTTTACTGAGCAATCATTCTGCAACTCGAACACAAAGGCCATGGAGTCCATCTATGAAGCGATGAACGGGTATAAGGAATATTTACTGCCAAGTGGTGTATCTAAGCCTGAGGAAACACTGCTTAGCGAGAAACTTTATCGTCTGTTATGTCCTAATTAAACTTTCGTTATTAAAACTAAGTCATCTTAGCACCTTTTAACCCTCATTTTGTAGTTGCTTTTTAGCACTAATATATTTCCCTAATCCTATCCTGTGTGATACCGTCTGCTGAGCTGTGTATCTAATCCTAGCCTGTGTGATACCGTCTGCTGAGCTGTGTATCTAATATCCTTAACCTGGTGGTTTTTGATACCGTCTGCTGAGCTGTGTATCTAATCCTATCCTGTGTGATACCGTCTGCAGAGCTGTGTATCTAATCCTATCCTGTGTGATACCGTCTGCTGAGCTGTGTATCTAATCCTATCCTGTGTGATACCGTCTGCTGAGCTGCGTATCTAATCCTATCCTGTGTGATACCGTCTGCTGAGCTGTGTATCTAATCCTATCCTGTGTGATACTGTCTGCTGAGCTGTGTATCTAATCATATCCTGTTATACACTCAGCCAGCCGTGTATCTAATCGTATCCTGTGTGATACACTCAGATCAGCCGTGTATCTAATCCTATCCTGTGTGATACAGTCTGCTGAGCCGTGTATCTAATCGTATCCTGTGTGATTCACTCAGATCAGCCGTGTATCTAATCCTATCCTGTGTGATATCGTCTGCGGAGCCGTGTAGCTAAGTGTTACATAGTATTAACTGTGGTGTAAAGCATGAACAGTTATCTTTGCTGCAAATTGCACCAGAATTCTGGTGCAATTTCCTTGATAAAATGTGCCCCCAATGGGCTTCCTTCATTTCTCAAAATATTTTAATAGTAAGATGGTCTCCGTTGCCCATAGCAACCAGCGATCAGAGCAGCCAATCAGGGCTCAGCTTACATTTTTCCAGAGCAGGATAGAAATGAAAGCTGAGCTCCAATTGGTTGCTATGGTCATTTTCATAAATAAAGCCCATGGCAACCAACCAGAGCCCATAGCAACCAGAGCTTAGCTTACATTTTTTCAAAGCCCTATATGAAATGAAAGCTGTATGCTAATGGTTGCTATGGGCAACAGAGCCTATTAGTTTCCATAAATGAGGTTAAGTATGCGGGGTCTAGGTTGGGTCTGTGATGCCTGAATTCAGAAGATCCTCTTACACCATTGATCTTCCTACTGCTGATCAGATTGGGTGAGGGGGCACTGGCTGGTACTATCAAGGCACTATGGTGGAAAGGGAGCAACGTGCCTAGCATCATAGGTGATCATGCAAGACAAGGGGCGGGGGGCTGCAGCTAGTTTTGGTTTCAGATCAGCAGAGGATTTGGTCATAAAAACGCTTCCCGCTACATGGTAGCAGCTTCACATACAATAAACATTTAACACAATATACAGCTACCATACATCTAGCTGAACAATACACAAAATACATACATAGCCACACAAATTATACAATACACTGGTACCCAACATCACAAAGCCATACAATACACATGTACACAGAACTTATACACATACAATAGAAAAAATATATACATAGCCACACAAAGTATACATACAACTAATACACCAAGCCACACAATACACCTATAGACACATGTATACAGCCTTACAACACACACACAAACAATGGTATTCACAAAGCATGTCCACAATACACACAGCATATAGTGCAATATACAGATACCATACACAATGTACACACAGCCACACAAAACACACGTACACAGAATAGAAAAAATATATACATAGCCACACAAAGTATACAATACACAGGTACCCTACACCTAATGTACACGCAGCCATATACTACACATGTACACAGAACTTCTACACATACAATAGAAAAAATATACATAGCCACACAAATTATACATACAACTAATATACATAACTATACAATACACCTATATAGACACATATATACAGCCTTAAAACACATGTATATATACACACACTACACATACAAACACCGGTATACACACAAAAACACACCGCATGTCCACAATACAAATATACACAGCACACAGTACAATACATAGTTACCATACACAAAGTACACATGCAATAGAAAAAATACATACATAACCACACAAACTATACACAGCACATACAACTAATACACATGTATATACATAGCTGCACAATACACAGAACAAGTACACATATATAGCCACACAACACATCTATATATACACACATAATAGAGAGCCACACAATACTCCTATATAGACACATACATACAGCCTTACAACACATGTATACACTACAAATATAAACACATAAAAACACAAAGCATGTCCACAATATGCATAATATACACAGCACATAGTGCAATATACAGATACCACACACAATGTACACACAGCCACACAATACACATGCAATACAAAAAATACACAGCCATACAAAATATACACAGCATATACATACAACTATTATACATATATTGTATACATAGCTACACAATACACAGAACAAGTACACATATATAGCCACACAACACATCTATATATACACACATAATAGAGAGCCACACAATACTCCTATATAGACACATACATACAGCCTTACAACACATGTATACACTACAAATATAAACACATAAAACACAAAGCATGTCCACAAATATGCATAATATACACAGCACATAGTGCAATATACAGATACCATAACATGTACACACAGCATATACAGAACCAACACACATTACCACATGCCAACATACACATGCAATACAAAAAATACACAGCCATACAAACTATACACAGCATATACATACAACTAGTATACATATATTGTATACATAGCTACACAATACACAGAACAAGTACACATATATAGCCACACAACACATCTATAGAAACATATAATATAGAGAGACACAATACACGAATAGACACATATATACAGCCTTACAACACACGTATACACTACACATATAACACCTGTATAAACACAAAAGCATACAGCATCTACACAAGTATGATACACACATACATGACCACACAATACACACAGACACATAAAACACATATGTAGTAGATTTGAGTTGTACTTACATCTCTTCTTGCTGTTGGTACAAGAACGAAAATAAACTTTGCACACCGGTTACTCGCTGACGAGTTATTTTCACTTTCTGTTCTAGTAATTCACACACCCTTAACCCCTTCACCTCGAGCCAGAGACACCCTAAAGTTTTTTATCGGGGAAGTCTGCTCCTTCAGGAATGGCAGTGACAGGGCAGGGCAGCGACAACTTCTCACAAGTAGAAAGTCGGGATACTTAGGAGACCACGGTTCTCTCTAATAAGGTCAAGGGGAAGCTGAGAGGACTCTTCACAGTGACACATTACCCTTGGATTTATCTGACATTTTTTAAGTCTTGATCTCCAGGACTTTACATAAGAGGAGAGCCCTTTAAAGTATTTTCCTATAATGCAAGAACATCTCAAGTTCTGTTGCTTCAAGTGCTATTCTCCATTCTGGGCGACTACATGATTGGAGACCAGTTAGGGGTTCTAGAGTGACCTATGATCTGGCCATTGGGGGCTGTGGAGGTCTGGGCATTGTGGCCTAAATAAGCAGCCTTCTTATGAGGAGCCATATTGTACAGTTTGTCTCTAGAAGATACGACCAGTGACAAGAGTTCCTCAGTCCTGGCCACACATGCTCAGACATCACCTCTCCTCTCAGGCAGCTACTGTCAGGCTAATACTGACTAGTAATCACACACACTCACTGCTGAGCGATTGTTCAACTACAGGTGCTGTCGTTCTACTGCTGTCCTCTGTATTCCTTAGTATCTATTCCCTGCTTAGTAATCACACACACTCACTTGTGAGCGAGCGTTCGACCCCAAGTGCTGTCATTCTACTCCTGTCCTCTCAAGAAACTTCAATCAGGTATGTGCGTAAAGAAAAAACAACCCCCTCCCCCCCCGACCCAAAAACAAAAAATTCATTCCTACAGGAATTTGAACCTAGGACCCCTACACTGAAAGGCAGAAGTGCTAACATTATAGCTACTCACAGCTCTTTCTTGACTAGAGTCAGCACTCTGTGGGGAAAGGCATGGTGATGTCAAGCCTGCTGGGTCACATGATATGCAGTTCAAACAAATCATACACGCCCCTTTTTACACACACTGAAAGCAAAGGCAGGACAAACCAGGCATGAAATGCCTTTGTGGTAAATCCCCTGTAACTTGAACCTCAAGGACCTGTCGCCATAGATGTACTGCAGATGGCAGTATTCTGTGCCAATGCATCTGTTAGGCCAGGGGCTAAAATTCCCAATCCTTTTCTTTGGTCTGAAATTCAGAATTTTCAGGGCATCATTAAAGAGGTGAACAATACATGACCACTGGGGCCAGTGGCTGCCTATTTGTCATGTGCACACTGAACGTAATGACACTCGTGGGCGGAGAGTTGTGCATTTTTTATTTTTTGGTTTAAAATGTAGGCCTGGGTCTATGCACAGTTTCTGAAAACATCAGAACACACCTTACACACAATGCTTTTCAGTAATGGGGTATGGAGCGCCATACAAAGAAAGTGCTGACTGTGCATTACAGGAGATCACGCTGATCCCTGCTGTTTAAACACAGGTACATGCCACAGGTCAACGAAACCACATAACAGTAAGGCACTCTGTTCCACTACCAAATTAGCCCCACGGTAATGAGATTGCTGGGTGTCAGATGGTTGTGACACCTGGGGGTCTAATGAGGGCCTCCATGGCTAACCTCTTATTATGAGTATTACCCTTCCCTCCCCCATCTGAGGTGTAATAGTAGGGCCATCATTGTATGCTGTTCTGCAATATATTAGTATTGCAGAATAGTATACACACATGCACCTGATAGTGGAGAGTACATTGGAATAAAAATAGTGATCAAAAAGTTTTATGTATGGTAAAAATGGTACAGAAAAACAAAAAAAAACAAAAAAAACCACCACACTGCCTACAAAAAATAAGCCCTCACTTCTATTCATAGGTGAAAAAAAAAAAACAAAAAAAACGTTATTGATCACGGAAAACAGTGCTGCAGCACAAATTTATAACAGAAATAAAAAAAAGTTTAAAATTTTAATTTGTAAAATATACTGGAAACTAAATAAATCTGGTATCACTGGAATGGTACCGACACACAGAATACATATGTCAGTCACTTGTACTGCAAAGTGAAGTCTGAAAAAACAAATCCCCTCCCCCCCAAAATGGCGCAATTGCATCTTTTCTTCCCAGTACATGATATGGTACGATCAATGACACCATTAAGAGGTTGTCTCACATGTAGCTTTCAACATGTAGGGAACAGTAAATTAAGACTGTTCCCAAATATACTGCTTTGTTTATTTTGCTTTATTGAGGAGAGGAGAGATTTTATCTGCTCTGAGTGCACATGGGTTTCTCTGGTTACCGTCCTGCTCTCCCCTTCTCTCTCTGCTCTTTGTGTTATCTGAGAGCAGGTAGTGACATCACAATTGGACTCAAATGAGAGGTAAAAATAGAGTAGGACCACCGCCTTGAGATCCCGTTGATAGTCGGGGGTGGCTTAAACATTTTTTGATCAAAACATGTGAACTAAGAATCTCAGTTTTTTTCATGTATTGTAGATATCAAAAATGCTTCTTTAGAGGTTTCCATGTCTTGTCTGATAGCCCTTTTAGCCGATGGTGTGCCACTGGTATTTGAATGTATGTATATTATATATCCCAACAACCATGCCAGTGGCACCCAGGTTCACACTGTTTTTCAGAAATCTTTTTTTTGTGCAGAACTATACGTTGCATTTGCAATATATTGCATTTAATTCATATAGGGAGGAATGGATGCCTCCATTTTGGTTTATTGCACCCCGCCCACCTCCACAGGTTGCTAGATCAGTGCAGTATGCTTATAGGGCTGGTGCTTTTCTTCTCTCTGGATTATGGAGGTCTGTTGAACCAAGTGAGAAGTCTGAATTGGACTCAAATGAGAGGTAAAAATAGAGTAGGACCACCCGCCTTGAGATTCCGTTGATAGTCGGCGGTGGCTTAAACATTTTTTTGATCAAAACATGTGAACTAAGAATCTCAAAGTTTTTTTCATGTATCACCACAGATCGGCACACAGGATGCCGATAGCTTGAGAACAGAGTGTGTTATCTCTAACAAACAAAGGAGACTAATTACTTGTTTACTTTAGACCAGAGAGTCAGAGCATAAAAGATAACATCTCTTGATCTCATGTCAGTGCAATTAGAAGAGCTGGGAATATGGAGCCGACATTAAACCACCCAGGAAGAGACAGGAAGCATGAATCCAAAGAGACTTGTTATTCATTCCAAGAGCATGGTGAGACAACCCCTTTAAAAGTACATGTTCCCCCCACAGAAAAACAAGCCCTCGTATGGCCATGTAGACAAAAAAAAAAAAAAAAAGTCATGTAAAATCCAAACAAGACGTAAGCAAATTGCTGGGCTGAACCGGGGTTCGTTTTATAGGGCCCGAGGTTTCCCACTAATAAATCTGGATAATAGTCTCTAACTTTTTCAAAAGTTAACAATATGAAGGCTTTAGTGTTCCTGTTGAACTTCTGAACACAGGCCTGGGTAAGTGGGCCTTTGACATGAGCCTCGATCCAGCAGCCCGGGATTACGCAAGTCTTCCAATACAGGTAGGTGGAGAGTTGTGGTAAAATGTAGTAACCTCACTAGCAGCATTCCTATTGTGGGGGCCTCTGATCAAGATCCAGGTAACAATTCATCCATTTATTTTCTGGCAAGGACTTTCCTTGAGATGGAGATTTGCTGCTGTGATATCCGACCACTGCCCGGAGTGATGCCTTGTATAAGCAAAGAGAAAACGGCGCTAATATAGTAATCAGAAGCCTGGCCGAGCACCACACCCATCCACTTCAGGCTTGGGAGTACAGCCCACTTGCAATTTTTGGGCAAATACTAAGGAAATACAACACTAGAGCTTCAGGTTGTCTAAATTAAAGTCAAATACTCCAATAAAACTTAAAAGGGGAACAGCATGTTAAATAAAGGGGCACACGACATACTAAGATAGCCTCAATATTTTAGGACATTAAAAAGTAAAAACCACAACCGCAAGCACCAACAGCTTTGGTTGTCCACCACTGAATGGATAAGTTTTTTTAAAGTTTAATCAGATGTAGCCTTGCCCAAGTTATAGGGGTTTTCCCCATCTTGCTGTTTCAGAGCCAGCTTCAGGTTCCCACTTCCTGTTCAGGGTGCTGCCTGTATTACAGCTTCAGGCTCCCACTTCCTGTTCAGGCTGTTGGCGGTGCTACAGCTTCAGGCTCCCACTTCCTGTACAGGTTGCGGGCGGTGCTACAGCTTCAGGCTCCCATGTCCTGGTTTCAGGCTGTGGGCAGTTCTACAGCTTCAGGTTTCTACTTCCCCGTTTCAGGCCGTGGGCGGTGCTTCAGCTTCAGGCTCCCACTTCCCGCTTTCAGGCTGCGGGCCGAGCTACTGCTTCAGGCTCCCACTTTCCCCGTCTCAGAACGTGGGCGGCGCTACAGCTTCAGCCTCCCACTTCCCCAGTTTCAGGCATTGGGCGGAGCTACAACTTCAGGCTCCCACTTCCCCCGTTTCAGGCATTGGGCGGAGCTACAACTTCAGGCTCCCACTTCCCCCGTTTCAGGCTGCGTGCGGTGCTACAGCTTCAGGCTCCCACTTGCCCATTGTTTCAGGCTGCGTGCGGTTGCTACGCTTCAGGCTCCCACTTGCCCGTTTCAGGCTGCGTGCGGCGCTACAGCTTCAGCCTCCCACTTCCCCAGTTTCAGGCCACTGGCGGTGCTACAGCTTCAGCCTCCCACTTCCCCCGTTTCAGGCATTGGGCGGAGCTACAGCTTCAGGCTCCCACGTCCCGGTTTCAGGCTGCGGGCGGTTCTACAGCTTCAGGCTCCCACTTGCCCGTTTCAGGCTGCGTGCGGTGCTACAGCTTCAGGCTCCCACTTGCCCGTTTCAGGCTGCGTGCGGAGCTACAGCTTCAGGCTCCCACTTCCCCCGTTTCAGGCATTGGGCGGAGCTACAACTTCAGGCTCCCACTTCCCCCGTTTCAGGCATTGGGCGGAGCTACAACTTCAGGCTCCCACTTCCCCCGTTTCAGGCATTGGGCGGAGCTACAACTTCAGGCTCCCACTTCCCCCGTTTCAGGCATTGGGCGGAGCTACAACTTCAGGCTCCCACTTCCCCCGTTTCAGGCTGCGTGCGGAGCTACAACTTCAGGCTCCCACTTCCCCCGTTTCAGGCTGCGTGCGGTGCTACAGCTTCAGGCTCCCACTTGCCCATGTTTCAGGCTGCGTGCGGTGCTACAGCTTCAGGCTCCCACTTGCCCCTGTTTCAGGCCACAGGCGGTGCTACAACTTCAGGCTCCCACTTCCCCCATTTCAGGCATTGGGCGGAGCTACAGCTTCAGGCTCCCACTTCCCCCATTTCAGGCATTGGGCGGAGCTACAGCTTCAGGCTCCCACTTCCCCCATTTCAGGCATTGGGCGGTGCTACAGCTTCAGGCTCCCACTTCCCCCGTTTCTGGCTGCGTGCGGTGCTACAGCTTCAGGCTCCCACTTCCCCCGTTTCTGGCTGCGTGCGGTGGTACAGCTTCAGGCTCGCACTTCCTGTTTCAGGTCCCCACTTTCCCCTGTTTCAGGCCGCGGGGGGTGCTTACAATTTGTCAATAAGAAACAAATAAGCTCCTGTGCTGTTGATAATACATAGCAGGGGGAGATGTCACCACCCCAGCTAGAGCAGAGGTGGTGGGTAACCTAGGGAAGCTTGTTCACACAAGCAGGAGATGAGAACTGCTATAATGCTGTAAGGAAGCAAAATCAGAACAGCAATGTAATGGCCTTGATTTACCTTGCTTACATGTTTAAACTTATCAATGAGACAGGAATACCTCTTTAATTGCTGTAATTTTTGTTTCAAACAGCACCACCCTCCAACCTAGGGCAAAAGTGAAGTTCCACCCCAGCTTTATGCACTGGATTGGGACTGTGTTGTAAATCCAGACACCATGCTGCAGTGGTCATCATATAGACAATAAGGGGTCACGGAGGCCTGCACTCCCTAGATCCCAAAAACCACCAAGTAAACAATAACATTTCATCACAACTTTATTCCCTACATGAACATTTGGTCACTAGCAAAAGCCATTATAAAAGACAAGTCGGCGCTCGTCACTCCAAAGCATAGCCATAAGCATACAGTAGAAGGTGGGCCCGCCTTGGACCGTGTAATGGCATGCAACTAAAACCTGGGCTCCTCTGTGAAATCTATGACCTAAGCGTTTCCTTTCTCCGAGCCAGTGTGAAACGTATATCTTCAAAACCAAACACTACTTTGAGAAAATTTTCACAAGTTTCTCAAATATTCAGTTATACTGTATATAGTGAGATTGGCTTTGTGTTTGCTGGGACTTTCAGCTGGGAGAGGAGAAGAAAGAGCTGCTTCATTCACTGCCTGGACACAGAACTATGAAATAAAGAGTTGTTTTTATGCACATTACATTAAAGAGCTTGTTATTACAACCTTTTTGATTACTTTTATGCAACTTTTACTCACAAGCATTCTGTAAACCCAATAGTTGTACTGATTATTATTGCCTACATAGTGTAATGATAATCATAAAACTTTTTCTTTTTTTTAAATTTTATTTAACACATAGAAAGTACTTTGATTTACTGAACGCACTTATTTTCTGAACGGTCGGCTTGCAAGCTTAATGGTCACAGATGGGGCCGAATCAGTGGAGCAAAGAAGAAAAAAAGAAATTAAAAATGAAGGCCTATTTAGTGACCGAGGTCCTAACGAAACTGTAGAGGGCTGATCCTCAAACCGATCACGTCTTTTCCAATCTCCGTCACCTATGAAAATAAGTGGTTAAAGAATTAGGGTGTCCTAAAAGAGAAGAGTGCAGATATTGTAAGACAACCTATAGAAAAATCACTGATGGCTGGCACCTATCCATTGACACTGGTAGCCTGTGGAGGTCCTCCAAGGCATTGGCTCACAGGTGGAGCATCTCCCCTTTTATTCTATGCTGCCCTCAAATAGAGTGTTGTGGATGGGAACAAAAAAGTGTTATATGTGTGATCCTTTGTGTCTCCATTTTAATGTATTGGTTAGTATAACACCACATATGCCTTTGCACATGGCACATAAAAGCTGCCTGTATAACTCTTTCCTTTAATGTGTTTCTAAAATGGCCGCTACATATTATGCTTATGGAGATAACTGCTGTAAAATCCAAGAGAGCCTCCTTCCGGGACTACACCCAAGGTTCGGATATTCCTGAACTAAAGGGAGTATATCCCAAATAAGGATGTAACCAATAGAGACTAACAGCTCTGCCCATGTGATGCTTTCTTATCTTACTAACACAAAAGAGGATAACCTGCCATTTTGAGAAGACAGTGTATTCAGACCAGCAGAGCATGGTGTGATCTCTTTTCAGCACCTTTATATCGTAGGACAATTTGGAGACCCCACTAGGATGTAGAGCCCCTTTGAGGTTCCATCCATTTCAAGAGGACTCGACAAAACACTTGTGGGTTATCCAATTTAGGATTCATATTTATCATGGAGGAAGGCGCTTATTCAGAAGGCTTTCTTGAAACCAACTCTCAGACCGGAGGCCCCAAGCTATCCAGTGTAATGCTTCCTTTTCTCTATGGGGGCACTGCAGGAAAGTCTAAACACTTGCATGTCTCAGATTATATATGTAAGGCTTACCAACGAGTGGCCAGCTTATCATTAGGAGATTCTTCTTACAAAAGGGATTGTTCACAGTGGACTACCCCTTTAAGAACCCGTTTACATACCGTGGTGACCCTGCAGATCTGTCCTTTGTACTCGGGGCTGTAGCAAGCTCCACTGAGTGGGCATTTTTCCACCGGTTTTCCTCTATATATCGGCCGGTAAGAAGCAGCACAAATGTCAAAGGGGTTGTGCATGTCATAATTGAGCTGGTAGGCATCTGTGGGATTCTTCTCACAGGCAGACAGGATTTTTCGGGTCTGTGTCACGCAAAGAAAAAAAAAAAGAAAAAAGAAAAAAAAATTTGTTAACAAAAGTTGATGCTTCTAATCTGATTTATAGTAATACTCCACCACTTACCTGCTGCGCCACTTCGGGTTTGGGCCCCAATTCTAGCAGGCGTCTGGCGAAGGTGGCGGCCGTTTTGAAGTTCTTTAGTTTGAAGAACAGGTTCACTGCTGTTCTGAGGACCAAGATCATGTGGATCGGCTGCAGGCGGGTGTGTGTGAAATAGGCTGCCATCTGCAAAAGGAGGAGCTCACAATGTTAAAGGAGGAAGCACGTGAGGGCACTGCCCCATTTCCTTTTAACTTAAAGAGGTTGTAAAAAAAAAAAAAAAAATGTAAAAAATTTCCATTGCCGTCAGCTCACAACTTATTGCCCATGCATGCATTTACTTCTATGGGAGGTGCCAAACAGATGAGCGTGCACACATTATATTCGGAAACTCCCATTGACGGAATTAGGAGGACAGTGTAAGGGTAAGTTCACACCGTGTGTTGGGTTCGTGTGAACATATGTTCTTACATGCACATTTGGGACCCAAACACGCATCTAGCAATGTGCAATGTGCTCACAATGTATTCACTGTGGAGCTGATCTTGGTCTGAGAAAATCCAGCAGCCATGCCATGCACCAGGGTGCCAGGGAGCTGATAGCTGTATATTTAGAGATTGCGCGTGCGAATATATATATATATATATATATATATATAATTTTATATATATATAATATATATATATATATATATATACATACATATACATACACACACACACACATTACTCATTGAGCACTCTATATACAACAATTCAGGAAGGCAGCCAACCAACCAACAGCCAGCTGACGCTGACCGACTACTCCCCACTCCTGCAGCTGCACAATTGGGGAACAGCTGTGCACTCCGCAGGGATGTTCCAGAGTGTCCATGTCCAGCGGTAGAAGTCAACCACCTGGGCATTTATAATCCAGGGGCGGTCAAAATTTAGTTAAATAGGTGGGATCGGAGGAAGAACCCTCATTTTATATCCACGTACGTTATAAGGATGTGGACAACCCCTTTTAATGCTGGTGGAGGGGCACCATTGCCATTCCTACCCTACAGCTTATGCCAAACCTTGCCTGCCTCAAAAGTCAGCACATTATAACAAGTCCGATGTGTTCTGCTCCTTCTCACCTCACAGATGCGCTTCTGCTGCTCCAGGGTGTCTTTGGGGAGCTTCTTCCGCTCGATTTCCATGGACAATCCCACTATGTACTCTCTGCAAATTGTGATCAGCTGCTGGGCCTGCAATGGAAGTCAATATGTGTTGCAATAGCCTGTACACGGGGTTCTCTATATAAAACCCACTAGTACAGTGCTGCAGGAAGGACAGAAAGGCCCGCACCTCTGCTATCTCTTGCTTGTTGTCCACGACCAAAAGGGGAACGCTGAGGAGGATCAGGCGGAACTTCTCCACTGCTTCCTCAAATTTGCCGGATGTGGTTAGCTGGTAGCACTGCTGTAGACGCTGGATCAGGTCGCTGAGCTTCAGGCCGACGGCTGGGAGCCCGTTCTTCAATCCTGCGTCCTTCCTGGAAAGACACGGCAAACCTTGGTGAGAAGACGACAACTACTGAAATCCAGTCCGAGGCTTCAGACAGTGGAAAGCCAAGAACCACAGCTTCCAGGAGCGCACTGGCTCAACTAGGCAATGGAAACGGCATCGGCCAGGTGGGAATTTTTCAGACAACCCCATCTTGTTACGGCCGAGAACAAGCAGTGTGTGGGGCGGTAGACTGTCATTGATCCACACATCCTCTACAGATTGTGCATGGACCTGGCGGCATCAGATCTCATAAGTGCTGGAACAATGTCTGCCGAAAGGTTTTTACGCCTATGGGTAGATCAAAGCAGAGACTTCCTAGTAGACAGAAAAAGCTCCCCAAATGAGGCCTGTATAAGCCAGTGCAGAGATTGTTTGCAGACTCCGTTAGCGCTCACACAAGTGCTGTACAGGAATGTACAGCGTGATCTGGGCGGGAAAAATTGGGAGTAGCCATCTCATCCAAACTCACTCCACTGTGCCCTATACTCAGCAGTGTAGGGCATGGCTATAGATAGATACATAATTGAAATCATTGCCCTGGGTACCTATTAGTATTTAATAAACCCTTACCAGTTCCGCTGGGGATAACCGTACATCGCTGGGAGCCCTGGTAGTGCCAGGTAGGTACTGCGGCCCCTGGAGAAGGTATGCAGGAAATGCTGTTTATAAGCTGCAAAGCTCACCACCCCCACCTGGTCATGGAGAAGCTGAGGAGAGGAGATTGTGTTACCATCAAAACTAGACACTAAAATAAGACAAAGATTTGGTTTGGTATAGAACTGGTATCAGATCCTTGTGCACCTTAAAGGGGTTGTCTCACTACATTGATTCATCTTCCCTTAGTCCTGTTTTCTTGGTTTCACTTTGAATTCAGGGGCGTGTTTACTGGATTCTACTAGGCTGCAGTAGAAACCAGGTCTGTAGCTATAGCGACCAGTGCTGGCAGCCTATCAGGAGAGATCAAACAGGTCTGTAGCTATAGCGACCAGTGCTGGCAGCCTATAAGGAGAGATCAAACCGGTCTGTAGCTATAGCGACCTGAGGAGCTGATACAGCCCATACAAGAGGGGATATCTAGGAATAGGTAGGACAGTGTTAATGGACACATATTGCAAAGTGACTTGTTTTTGCAAGATCTTTAACATAAAAAGCAGCAAACCTTGTAGTGAGACAACCCCTTTAAGGGTTTTGGAGACAGACATACAAGGCTTCCAGTGAACCTACCCGCATTGCCGTCTCAAAGGAGCCTGCCAGGATGTGATCAACAGGGAGCTGAGAGTTGTTGCACCAAGTCTGCAGAACAAAAGGATACAGGAATGTAACCAATACTGGACACAAGAGCATAAAGCAGTATTCAGAATCCAAGATGCCTTCCTGTAGCAAACGCCACGGCACACATCTAGGTGTCCTATGCAAGGTTTGTACCTAAAACACTCCGACATGGAGAGGAGAGCATCTTACCTGTGCTGGACTATTGCCCTTGGTAGGTGGTACAAAGAAGCCATCTTCTCCTGAGCCTGAGGAACCACCAGGAACATCCTGAGAACACAAAGACCGCGCTTAGGAGGGAACAGAAGCATAGGAACCCTCTGACCACCTTCCGAGGCATCTGGTCTACTCACCAACTCGGGAGGAAGATCCAAGTCTTCTTCCACATCCCATCCGCCTCCTTCTTCCCCTCCCTTTCCAGGAGCCTCGTCTCCAAATGTTTCTCCCGCGTCCACAAAGCCGTCTGAAATGAGACAAGAACGTGAGAGTCACATTCTAACAAGCCATGGAGAGAGATGGTGCTCGAGGCTGCTGCCGTCACCTTCATCCAGTGCAAGCTCAGCATCTTCTCCCCAGCCTTCTCCTCCCACCGTGTCCACATCGATGTCGGCTGCCATTGCTCCTTTAGCTGATATAAGAAAGGGACATTGTTAATAAGCACTGCCCAAAAAACCTGCTACCTCCTTATATAACATTGTCCAGTGGGCGGCTGCAAATTGTCCAAAGCACATGCTAAGGCGACTCCGTCACTGACCTATGAACGTCAGGGCATCACGATATACTATAGGGGTACGATGTCTACCACTAAAGGGGCCCATTAACTGCAAGACACTAAGGGATAGAACATCCTTATTTTAACAGTTCTGTCACATGAGTGGGTTCTCCTTAAACCCTTCATGGAATTTTGTTTCTATTGAGTTTATTTCCACCCCGCCTCCCAATATCCTTATTTTTTGGTCTACGTAGCCGCATGAGGGCTTGTTTTTTAAGTGTCTTTTTTCCTATGGTATTCACCATATGAGATAATAAAGGTTACATTGCAATAGATCATATTTCTGCATACATGCCAATGCCAGTAACAGGTAACTTAATTTTTCTTTTTATTTGTAAAATGAATAAAACATTTTTTTTTAATTTTAACTTGTAGTTTTAGTCACTCTATGGTATTTGACCACTAAAGAGCACAACTACCTGTACACTCTTCTGCATTACAGAACAGTGTACAATAGTGGTTCTCCTATTATGCCTCTAGCGCAGGGGTGTCAAACTGCGGCCCTCCAGATGTTGGGAAACTACAACTCCCCTCATGCATTTATATAATCTATAACAGTGGTCATGATGGGAGTTGTAGTTTCCCCAACAGCTGGAGGGCCGCAGTTTGACACCTGTACTCTAGCGGGTGCCATGAAAATCCCTCAGCATTCAGATTTCACTGAAGAGGGGAGAGATTGGGCAGTGGATCAGCGCGCCACACCTTTTTGCAACAACTTAGCTGGCACAGACACTTTGATCTATGGCATCTATGTAGTGGAGTGGTCTCAGCTGCCACGGACCCTAGTTTGCAGCACACTATCAAAAGGGGTGTGGGGTCGGGTTGTGTAGATTGGGGACCAGGATGGGTTTTCAGTCCCTAAGATATTGCCAATCCTGGCTGTAACTTAACAGCAGTTACCTGCTGGGTATGGAGGGGGCATCAGCAAGTTAGCCCACTCCATACCCCTTTCCCTAAATCCTGATGTAGAGTTTCGTTAATAGTCAGGAAGGGGTTAAATGTCAGGCAAGCGAGGGCTCTTTGAAGGTTTACACACATCATCGTGATGTTCCCGAATCTGCCGAGGCCTCGAGTCAGTGCAACCTTCAAGCAGTTTGTTAATAACAATACAGCCGCAGGATTAAACTGCTTGAAGACCATTTTCATTTGAAGCTTGAAGTTGCAGTCGACTGCAGACTCTGGCACATCACAGAGGTGATCCGACCGCTACGTGTGAACGCAGCTTTAGACAAAAATCCCCTAGACTTGGCTCATATGTAGAATAGCTCCATTTCTGTAAGACAACTTACCTTTACTGGATATGGTTCCTTCAAAGAAGCCCTTAGACATGGTGAGCAGGGGCCAGTTGGTGTCCAGCGGCATTACCGGAGGAGGCGGCAAAAGCAGCTTTGCATCTGGATCCACCTCAGGAATCTAAAATACATATTCAAATATTTCACCATTGATGATTTTATTTCTTCTGGTTATTAAAGGGGTACTCCTTAATGGCACAGTCCCTGCATATCCGGCAAGAGTCCCACTTCTAGAACCTTCTCAAAATCTGAAGAGCATAGGTCCTTGGATAAGCTGGACAAGTGGCTGCTAAATGTGGAGGCTTATCTCGCTCGCTGCTCCCTATAGAAGTCGCAGAAAGGGTTGGACTTTGCTTTTTAGGTCACTCCTCTAGACCAGGGGTTCCCAAACTCCGGTCCTCACGCCCCACCAACAGATCCTGTGTTCTGGCTTTCCTTAGCATTGCACAGGTGATATAATTATGCTGCACAGGTGATATAATTATTGTCAGAGCATTCTGTGGGATATCCTGAAAACATGACCTGTTGGTGGGGCGTGAGGACTGGAGTTTGGGAACCCCTGCTCTAGACTTAGAGCAGCAAGCTCGGCCAATTTGTTAGGGTACCAGGGATCCCATTCATTCTCTCCATCTTTAAACAGCCATGACCACAACCATGTGAAGTTGGGTCCCACACATCAAGGGTCATAGTAACATGGTGCAGAAGGTTGTAAGATGACAAGTCTGTCGAGTCATAACCCTACAGTGTTGATCCACAGGAAGGCAAAAACCTGTTTCACCCCATACAAGAGAAAAAATTCCTGCCTGACTCCAAACCTGGCATCAGAATACCCCTGGATCAAAGGGTCACCTGCAGAATCTCGTCACTATAACATTATTCAACAAAGTCATCTAGACCCTTTTTTGAACTTGGTCAATGACTCCACCAACACAAACTCTCGTGGCCCCAGATGCCAGTGTCACCGCTCTTAAGGTATATTCACATGGCATATTGTGGTGTGTACCTGTGCGTACTCCAATACGCCACGTGTCTTAGGCCTCGTTCACACAGCTTGGCGCCGTACTCCGCGCCGGATTTGCGCTTCAGTACGGCGCCAATCCGTCCCTGTCATTAGGGTAATCCACTGATCTCATAGAGAACAGTGGATTCCGTCGCTCCGTAAACATGGCAATCCGTCTTGGGGCCGGGAGCGGCCCCGACATGCGCTCTACCCCGCCCCCGTCCCGCCGTACATTCTGTCAGTCTACGGCTCCAAGCGTCGGGAAGCCGCCGTGCACCGGCCCTGACCGTCACTCTTATCCAGCGGTTTAGTGACGCTCTTCCGGCTCCCATAGATATTCACTTTCCCTGGATCGGAAAAAAGGACATGCTAATTCTGTTCCCCGGCGCATATGAAGTGCCTGGGAAAATGTCAGGTAATCCTAGCTTTCAATGAGAGCTATGAATTACCGTATTTGATGGGCATACCTCAAGTGTTTTGCAGCGCAGTTAAGCAGCGAAATACTCCAAGTGAATATAACTTCACATTAAAGAATTTTCATCTGGGATGGTGAAACCTTCTCTGTTCTAGATGTAGGGGACGCCCCCTTGTCACGGTTACAGGCCGAGGTGTAAAAAGATCTGTGTACGATCCCTTCACATATTTGTTGTCAACTTACAATTTCTTTTTCAGGGTCAAATGTTTCCCGTAGATTCTCCTCCTCCTCGGTGATTCCATGGGTAGCCGCAGTGAGATAGGCCAGAGACTCTGTGCAAGGGATAAGGGAAATTCATTAACTAAAGAGGGAGAAGAAATGACACAGGCGGTCAGAAGACGTCTACAAGACACTTACTCTGCCCGCAGTTCTTGAGAATCTTTACTCTCTCTTCCACGTCGCCCAGGTACAAAGCGTTCTGGTACTGACCGCTGAAGTCTTTACGGATCTCGGCTACCAGAAGGAGGAAAAAAAGGAGAAGGTATGAGCCACAATGAAGCTACCACCTCAGTGCCAAGCCTGTGCCATAGTAAGGGCCAGCACACAATGACCAGATAAAAATAGTGAGAAGGAATGAGCACAACGAAGTAACCACTACAATGCCAAGCTTGTGCCAAAGTAAGGGCCAGCACATCATGACCAGCTACTAATACAAAGAAGGTATGAGCAACAATGAAGCTACCACATCAGTGCCAAGCTCGTGCCACACTAAGGGTAAGCACATCATGATCTACAAATAGATAGGTGCTAGCTTCATTGTTGCTCATTTCTATTTGTAGATTGTCATGGTGTGTTGGTCCTTCCTATGGCACGAAGGTTGTGGCATCAATGTGGCTCATACCACCTCAGTGCCATAGTAAGGGCCAAACCATGACCAGCTACAAAGAGAGAAGGTATGAGCACAACAAAGTAATCACTACAGTGCCAAGCTTTTGCCGTAGTAAGTGCCAGTACACGAAGACAATTTATAAATACATGGAAGGTATGAGCCGCAATGAAGCTACCACCTCAGTGCCAAGCTTGTGCCACAGTAAAGGTAAGCACATCATGATCTGCAAATAGATCGGTGCTAGCTTCATTGTGGCTCATATCTTCTATTTGTAGACTGTCATGGTGTGTTGGTCCTTCCTATGGCACGAAGGTCGCGGCATCAAAGTGGCTCATACCATCTCAGTGCCATTGTAAGGGCCAGCAAACCATGACCATCTACAACACGAAGGTATGACCACAATGAGCTGACCAAGTCAGCTTGTGCCAGGAAGTCGATAGCCTAATGAATATTTTGCATCACGACCAGAGTCTTACAAATGTTCGACAGATAGAAGCTCATGCATGTCAGGACGCTCCCTTACCAATCTTCATCATGCTTGCCAGTTTTCAGTTGATCTACAAATAGATAGGTGCTAGCTTCATGTACTCATATCTTCTTTTTTGTAGCGTTCATGGTGTGTTGGTCCTTCCTATGGCACGAAGGTCGCGGCATCAATGTGGCTCACACCTTCTCAGTGCCATTGTAAGGGCCAGCAAACCATGACCTTCTACAAACAGAAGGTATGAGCCACAATGAAGCTACCACCATAGTCCCAAGCTTGTGCCATAGGAAGGGCCAGTCCACCATGACCTTCTACAAGTCGATAGCCCTAATGGAATATTTTGCATCACGACCAGAGCAGAAAATGTGTCGATAGATAAAGCTCTGCCATGTCCAGGACGCTCCGCTTACCAATCTTCATCATCTTGCGCAGTTTTTCCAGGTTGCCAGTGATCAGGTAGAGGAAGGAGAGCTTGTCGAAATTCTTGGTGCGTTGGTAGCACATCTCCACAATCTGATGGTTGCCCTGCAGTAAAGCAACCTCGCCCAGTTTCTCCCAGCAGTATTTATCATCCAAGGCCTTAGCGGCTTCAAGGGCGATCTGGGGAGGACAAAGAAGAGCGGCTTGTAGGGATAGAGACATACATTGAAGAACTTCAGGAGATTCAGCAGTTTTAAAAACAGACCCAAGTCTAATATCCCTGTTGTCTCCATCTGAGTAGGAGACCAGACCACTCTAACAGGAGACAAATTTGATCTGGTGAGGACAAAGAAGAGCGCCGCTAGTGGGCGGCTTGTAGAAACAGAAATACATAGTGACGAAAAGCAGGAACATTTAAAAAAAACAAACAAACAAAAAAAAAAAAAAAACAGCCTCTGATCTCATGGTCTTCTCCTCACGAGGAGACCAAACCAATGTTCTCTGGTTTTAAATAAGCAGACACGTTTGAGAAGAAAAAGAAAAGATAAAAAAAAAAAAATTGGAACAAAATGAAATGAAGTTACCTCAATGTTGCCGCACTCCAGGGCTAAGCTGAACCTGGTCTTCTCATCTTTGACAAAGTGCAGCGCCACCTCCGGGTACCCTTTCTTCTGCAAGTAGGCAATGATGGACTGGCCCACCAGCTTGGCATTCCTTACCATATGCAGGACCTAGGAGCAGAGAGGGTTAATAATGGACGGTCAAACATTCGACTGTTCTGCACTGTTGTGCAAAGAGGTTATATGGACGATTTGGCTTAGTAGGCATTAGAAAACGTGGCAGTACTATAAATTGTAATACAGGAAAGAGGACCACCGCAGCCAGGTGCAAGGAAAGGGAGGAGGGCCACCGCAGCCAGTTGCAAGGAAAGGGAGGAGGACCACCGCAGTAAGGTGCAAGGAAAGGGAGGAGGACCACCGCAGTAAGGTGCAAAGAAAGGGAGGAGGCCCACCGCAGCCAGGTGCAACGAAAGGGAGGAGGACCACAGCAGTCAGGTGCCAGGAAAGGGAGGAAGACCACCGCATCCAGGTGCAAAGAAAGGGAGGAGGACCACCGCAGCCAGGTGCAAGGAAAGGGAGGAGGACCACCGCAGCCAGGTGCAAGGAAAGGGAGGAGGACACCGCAGCCAGGTGCAAGGAAAGGGAGGAGGAACCATCGGTCGACAAAGAAAGGGAGGAGGACCACTGCAGTCAGGTGCAAGGAAAGGGAGGAGGACCACTGCAGTCAGGTGCAAGGAAAGGGAGGAGGACCACTGCAGTCAGGTGCAAGGAAAGGGAGGAGGACCACTGCAGTCAGGTGCCTGAAAGGGGGGAAAGACCACTGCAGTCAGGTGCAAAGAAGGGAGGAGGACCACGCGGGGTCAGATGGCCATGAGTCGGGCGGTGGGAAGGAATAGGGAGGAGGACCACCGCAGCCCGGTGCAAGGAAAGGGAGGAGGACCACCGCAGCCAGGTGCAAGGAAAGGGAGGATGACCACCGCAGCCAGGTGCAAGGAAAGGGAGGAGGACCAATGCGGTCCGACAAAAGGAAAAAGGAGGAGGACCACCATAGCCAAGAACAGGAGGATAAGGACTGAAGTTGGGCACAAAGAAAAGGAGGACCACCGCGGATGGAACCTACCTCATCATACTTCCTGTTAATTAGGGCCAACTTGAACTTGAATTCTGTCGGGTCGATGGTGAGAACCCGTGGACGGCACTCTCTGTCCAGACAGTACACGCTGTTGCCCTTCACTCGTGTGATATAAATGGGCAGATCAAGGGTCCGGATGATGCCATAGTCTCTGAGGTGACAAAGATTAGCAAGACTAGTTACTTATTTTCCTACGTTCCTCATGCAGATCAGTGAGCCGAACTGCTTGCCTCTAATCCATAAACCCTTTCAGGGCGTACAGATGTTCTAAAGAAGATACATTTATATCTCCTCTATAAACATACCCGGTAGTGAGGGCGTATTTGATGTGGTTGCTGGTCGTGTAGATGAACACTCCACTCTCGTCCCACGCTCCGCTCTTCACTCGGATGTTCTCGTGGATGTTACAAAGAGATTCTAGTTTTCTGTTGCAGATCATAATGGCTGTGGATGGATGAAGACGAGATGAGGCGGCTGTAGTGTTCAATGCATACACTTATGGCCCTATAGGCCTGGGCATCGCTTTGGTAACATAGGCCGCAGCTTACCCACATGTAAGACATATTGAAATGCTACAGGGGACTCACCATGTTTTGCCAGAAGAGCCACATGAGACATGTCAGACGACCAGATCACATACTTCACTTTGGAGATCTTCACAGATGCAAGAGTTCTGTATGGAGAGAAACATCACATTTATGTCCTCAGCGAACAACTACTAACTTTCTCCCCAGATGAGGTATCTACAAAAAACACACCACATGAAGACCACTGCCTTAGATTTGGATGACATTGCTCATCTCCTTCCCTAATCCAGCTCACACCTTGGTTACCTAATGTTCTATGTACTCCATAATTACTTCAAGGGTTGCATCACTAAAATTACCACCTCACAACATGTAGGGAACAGTAAATGAAGACATACATATATATGGGAAAGTCTTCATTTACTGTTCCCTACATGTTGTGAGGTGGTAATTTTAGTGAGACATATTGCTTAGCTTTTTTTGCTTTGTTGAGGAGTTGAGAGATTTTATCTGCTCCGATCGCACACAGGTTGACGTCTAGAGAGCAGGGAGTGACGTCATTACAAGCCAGTAGCTTGAGAACAGAGTGTGTTATCTCTGAGAAAGCAGAGTAATTACTTGTTAGCTCAAGTTCTCTGCTCTATAGAGAAGATCTACTGCCCTCATGTCAGTGCAATTAGAAGAGCTGGGAATATGGAGCAGATAAGTTAAATCACTGCTATAGAAACCCACCACAGCCTGACCAGGCAGGGACTGGAAGTACGAATTTGAAACTGCTTGGGGCTCGGAAACGAGACAACCCCTTTACAGGTGGTTTTAAGACAGCAGGTCTCTAGCAACCGGTCATCTAAGTATCTGTATATCTGTAAACAAGAAGGTATATGTGCCTTAGGGATCAGACACTGAAGTCTTTACCTTTTCTGCTGGACGTCAAACAAGGTGATGGAATCGGCGTCCCGGAGGAGAAGGTTCCCGGTTCCAGAGTAGAAGATCTCATCGCAGTTTGGCACCTGGACCTTCTTGGTGATTTCATTCTTGAGGTTCTTGATGAGGATCTGCCGGGGAGGAGAAGAGAGAGCGGCGGATGAGGCAGGAGTCACACACAACATGAGCCATGTGGATACAAGTACTCACCGAGTGCATGCGATCCAGGACTGCAAACCTATTGCGAGCCACCCACACTGCGGTCAATCCAGAGGAGCGCTTCCCTTCCGGGGCTGCGGATAAATGAGAGGAATATAACATACTGCACAGAAAGAGGAAAGACGATAGAGGGGGTGGTCTAATCCAAATTCATGTCTAAAAGCCATCCACATCCCAGGGCGCTGTACATTCGATGGGGGGGTTACATACAGAACATAGGTCCAACCAAAGTACAATGTCAACCCTAAATGACAAACAACTGGTACAGAGGGAGAGAAGACCCAACCGCGAAGGTTCACAATATACAAGGAAGGAGGAAAGAGACAGGAGGTGAGGGGCAGACATGTTTGTGGGGTGGTGTTGTGGCAGCGGGGTAGGCTATATAGACTATCATGAAGAGATCGGTTGCTTTTGTAGCTAGTGATAGTGGAGGAGAGTCTGATGTGTTGGGGCAGTGAGTTCCAGAGTGTGGGTGAAGCACGGGAGGAGTCTTGGAGCCGGTTGTGTGAGGAGCTGATAAGGAGAACAGTGAAGAAGGTCCTGTGAGGTGCGGAGATTGAGTGAGGGGACATGTATCACACCATCCTAGTCAACGTTATGCGGTGTAATAATATATCTCTCAATGACAATTCTGTTCCTGGCACTTACCGTCAGGATTCTGGGAGTCGGAGTCCTTGGGGATGGTGTACAGGTCGTAGGTGCTGTTCTCCAAGTTGCTGGCCCTCTGTCAAAAAAAAAGAATAAAATCCTGTTTAGTGCTCCCAGGAGCGCAGGAATCTGCAGATATTATAACAAAGAAACATCAACCAGGCTGCAACTAATACTTTGGGCCACACGTATGAAAACTGTCCAAGCCTAAAATTCACTTTGTTGCCCATAGCTGCCAGAGCGCCCCTTTCATTTTTCCAGAGCACTATGACATAAAAGGGGAACTTTGATTGGCCGCTATGGGCAAGAAAGTGAATTTTAGACCTAGACAGTTTTCATACATGAAGCCCTTTGTGTTAAAAGCTCTCCCCATGGATAAGGTATGTCAGGCCAAAATGGTGGCAACAACCCTCGGCAGAATAATACACGCACTTGATCAAAACTTGGACTGATTAGTTTCGAGATGAGACAAATGACCTTTTCTACCAGTATCTGCCATCCAGTTAGATTAAAAGGGTATTCCCACCACACACTAATAGCAGCATACAGATATCCCCCCTCCGGGAGCAACACCTATCTTGAGAACGATCCCCGCTCGGCTGTAATCTGAGCTCAATGGGAGTGATCCAACTACCTTTCAGTTGGAAATGGAGAGGTTCTTGGTCCTGTTCTCAGGATACCTGCAGGTTCTAGAGGTGGGACGAGCACCCAGCCCACGTTGGTGGTATATGAATCGGAAGTGCCCTCAAAGTGTATGGTGGGAGCACCCCTTTTAAAGGGGTATTCATGTGCGGCAGATTTGCTACTGCGATTTTTATATCTATTACTCCAACAGTCCTCGGATAACATCATCTTGTAAATCGCCTCTGGATGTGAGGAGCTGGGGGTTCGTCACTTTGTGGGCTTAGTTGGTTTAGCCACACGAGACAATAGCAGTTACAAACTGTATACTCCATAGCTAAAACGCCCCATTTCTGAAACTCCCACGGTTTTTCTAAAATTTCATAGTTTTTTGTGTTTCCCCCTGAGCATCGGGAGGACGAAAAAAAAAAAAAAAAAAATAGAGTCAGTTGAGCACACGACAGTTCAGGCCCCCCTCTAATGAATAACCAAGAGACAAGGACAACAACTCCCCAAATAATTGGTCGCTTACCGTGCAGAGCAGGACGGCGTTCTCAGCAGGGTTATAGGACATATTGAATACTGGGAACTTGGAGCCGCTGTGCAGAGAAGAAAACAATCAGATCAGGGGTTGACTTTTTTAGTAAAAGGGTTTTCCCATCTCAAAATTTTGGAAATTTCCTAACCCACCTCTGGAGCACAAGATTGGGTTTTCTAACCGGATCCTGCAGGTCAAAAATAGGGGCCGGCCGCTCCACGTTTAGGGAGTTCTAAATACAATAAGCATGCTTTTTTTCTTGATTGGAATGTTGCACCCCCGGGAACCGCATCACCACAGTTTGGCATGTTCGCAGATATCCCAAAACCCAAAAAAACGGAATACCCCCTTGGATGTACATGCGTAGGGCAGGGCTATTTTTAGTTTTTCTTTTAACTCCTTAACGACCGCCCACCGTTTTTTGACGGGGACATTTCAGTATTCGTGTCAGCCTTTCTTTTGACATCGCTGCAGACATCGGATTTGGGGCCCCGGCCCCACAGCTGCATAGGTTGGAGCTGACTACCCACCCCTATCCCAGGCAGCCCCGGGATCACTGGGGACGAAGGAAACTCCGCAACCCGGGTCTTTAACCCTTTTTGGTTGCGGCGGCGCTTTTCCGCAGCGCAATCAAAGGGACCCCGTGCTTGTGGGGTTTGATCGGAACACCCGGGGTGACCCACAGGCTGGGGGAAAGGGCTGCACAGTCACTCTGGGGCCCTAGAACCCCACAAGCGTCTGTGTACCGGACCAATGTGGTTTCCCATATCACTGCCTTTTAAAAGGACCAATTAAAATGTATTAGCAAATAAAAATAGGGCTAATACATTACAATGGTTAAAAAAAAAAAAAAAAAAAAAGAAAACAGTTCCCCCTTCATGGGATTCCCCCCCCCCCCCCCCCAAAAAATAAATTTACAAAAAAAAATATTGTGCATAAATTACACACAAAAAAAAACCCTACACATATTAGGGTACCACCCACCCAATAACCTGTAAATTAATCTAAAAGTTTTTAAGTGTGAAAGGAAGGGTGTAAAAAAATAAAACAAAAAAAAAAAAAATACTGCAATTATTTGTAATGAAATTAACCTTTTCCCCCATAAAGAAACAACTCGTCCAATAAAACAGGCCTATACAACTGCGTCATTGAAAAAATAAAAATTTACAACTTAAAAATGAAAAAGGAGGCAAAAAAAAAAAAAAATGTTCGGGTCATTAACATTTTCGCGTTCGCTTGGGGGTTAAAATAAAGATTAGACTATTCTCTGCAACCTAAAGGGGTTCTCACTACTTTGACTTCTACCCAGCCCTGTTTTCTTGGTTTCTTTGAATTCAGACGTGTTTGCTGGTTTTTACTAGCGCAGTGGGCCAGTCGTATTATAGGCCCCATCTTCAGCCTATAGGAAATCAAAGGGGTCGTGCTAAGCGCCCTTGCTGGCAGCCTTCGGAGAGATAAAACGCTGACTATGCAACAGTGCTGGCAGCCTACAGGAAATCAAACAGGGTCTTTACTTAGTACCTGAGGGTGATGCACCCCCAACAAGGGGGGATATCTAGGAATTAGTTAGGACACTGGGTAATACACATATTGCAAAGTGCTTGTTTTTGCAAGACTGTAACATAAAAAAGCTGATCCCTTAGTGAGACAACCATTTTTAATAAATTTTTGGTCCAATTTCTGATCATATTTAAAAACCCCCGCTAGCACAGTTAAAAAAACCTGGCCAGACCAATTCCCCCTCACGGAGGGTTTTTTGGGAGAAGGACCCAAAAAAAGGACCCTCTCAAGCCGATCTACCACACAAAAAAGGCCTATCCCGTCATAAAAGCTTTTTTGAACATTCAGTCAAACGAAAATTTTCTCTGGATTCAAACCCCAAAATCCCTCCTGCGTACAACTGAAAAACCCTTTAGCGTTAATTCCCATGGGTTTAGGTTCCAGGGGTAGGGGGCCCCGCCAATCTTGATCAGGTCCTGACACGGACACTTCCAACCACTTCTTGGTTCAAAACAAAGTGGTTTTGGGCTCATTTTTTGAGATAATGAAGGTCCCCCGAATGGGGGCCCCCACCTTCCACATTTAGCAGAAAAATTTCTATATGCCATCAAGTTAGGGGGTGACCCGTCAGGGAAAGTTTATAACCAATAAAAAAAGGTTTTTTTCATGACAGCAACACATCTCTGGAAAACCCGGGGGCCCCCCAAAACACGCTCCCAAAAAAAATTTTGGAACTTTCATTTTCCAAAATTTTGTGGTTGGTCCTTTAAATACAGGTTCTGCTGACATGGGGGCCGGGTTGTGAAAAAGGCCCCGGTCTTCTCACCTCTAGCTGCATCAGCCACATCCTTAAGCTGTTAAATCCCGCTGCGCGGAAACGATCCTTCACATAGTACAAGATGTTCCCGTGCACGGCATAGGCCGGGCCTCCCCCCCGCTCCACTTGAACCAATCATTTCCTCCATCGTTCCTGAGGGAAGAGATACAAGCGTAGGCTAAACAAATAATACAGAGGCAATCACCCCTATGATACTGCTTCCCACGGTACAAAAACACTCCCAATGCCCTGAAATATTCTGAAGCACTCCTAAGGGGTTTAAAGGGGGGTTTTCACCAAAGACTTTGATGGCATTTTTAAAAGTATACCACAAAGTTCAAGATTGGGGCATACCCCTACCTCAGGAATGGGGCCCCCAAAATGGTGGGGTAAAAAATGGAGAGCTGGTCCGCTTTCACAACTTTTCCATTTTGGGGGGAGGGGGGGTTTTATAGAATCGAACACAGCGCCCCCTGTACTGGGGAAATCCCATAAAACAAAATGGAGAACACAGCCTCCCCTGTATGGGAAATCCCATATATCAAAATGGAGAACACCCCGCACCACCGAAAGGAACTCCCCAAAAAAAAAAGGAAAAACAGCGCTCCCCGATGGGAAATCCCCTAAAAAAAATAGAACACACGCTCCCCTTAGGAACCCCATAGAAAAGAAGGAGAACCACGCCCCCTGTACTGGGAACTCCCATAGAGGGGAAAAGGAAAACACAACCCCCTGTACTGGGAACCCCCATAGAGGGGAAAAGGGAAAAAAAAAGCGCTTCCCTTACTGGGGAAATCCTATAGAAAAAATTTGAAACACGTGCTCCCCGTATTTGGGGAAATCCCCTAAGGAATGGAGAACACAGCGCCCCAGTACTGGGAAATCCCATAGAAAAAAAAATGGAGAACACGCCACCCCCTTTCTAGAAACTGCTAAACGAAAGGAGAACACATGCCCCCTGGTTTCTGAAACTCTCTAGAACAAATGGAGAACAAAAAGGGGCTCCTCTGTACTGGAACCCCCATAAAACAAAAGGGGGAACACAGCGCTCCCCTTTTCTTTTAACTCCCATAGAAAAAAATTTGGGGAACACAGCGCTTTTCTGTACGGGGAAATCCCCCTAGAAAAAAATGGAGGAAAAACAGCCCCCTCCCCAATACTTTGGGAAAATTTCCCCCCGAACGAAAAGGGGAACACAAACGCTCCCCTTACTGAACTCCTATTTTGAACAAAAAAGGAAAAACACAGCGCACCCCTGTAAAATGAAAAACTTCATCGAACAGAAAGGAGAACACAGCGTTTCCCCCCGTACTTGGGGAAATTTCCCCTAAAAAAAATGGGGAAACCACAGCTTTTCCCCCGTAAATGGGGAACTCCCATAAACAAATGGAGAACACCCCGCCCCCCCCTGTACTGGGAACCCCCATAAAACAAAATGGAGAACACCCGCGCTTCCCCCGTACTTGGAAATCCCATAGAACAAAATGGGGAAAAACCCCGCGCACCCCTGTACTGGGAACCTCCCATAGAACAAAAGGGGAACACAGCGCCCCTGTACTGGGGGAAATTTCCCATAGAACAAAATGGAAACCAAAAGCGTCCCCCAATTTAAGAACTCTCATAGAACAGAAAGGAGAAAAACAGCGCTTTTCCCCGGGACTGGGAAAATTTCCCCTAGAACAAATGAGAACACAGCGTCCCTTTTCTGGGGAAAACCCAAAGAACAAAAAGGAGAACACAGCGTTTTCCCCCTTTTCGGGAACCCCCCATACCAAAACAATGGAGATCGTGGGCCCTTCAAAAGACCACTTCCCCCATTCCGAACGAACCCTTTTGGGGGCCTATTCACGAAGTAGGTGTAGGTCCCAGAGAGGAGACCCCCTCCTATTTAAATTTGAAAGGGCCCATTCTATTGCTTTTAAACCACAGTGTCCAAAGGTGGAGGCACTCCCTTAAAAAGTTTCTGTAAAAACCGGCAGAGGCTTTTAAACCCTTTCTTTTCCCGCCCGCAAAGAGGTTAAGGTTGGGGTGAGCGGCCAGGACCCAGAAGCGGTCCCCTTATCTCTGGGGGAAGGGCCCGGACTCCCCGGGTTCTAAAATGGATAGAAAACAAAGGAAAATGAACTTTTCCCATAATCTGGCACTTGGTTTCCCAAACTCCCGCTCAACTGTTCTAAATCTTTCCCCTCACAACCCAGTCCGCTATCCAAAAACAATTTAGAAAGTCCCCGCAACAATCAGGGCCCCAAAATTCTAGATTAAAGGCATCATAGCAGCCAACAACTGTGATACATCTGAACGTGTCACTACTATTGGCCTCTGTCGCACAGTAACAGCCCTAGTTATTTTTCCCCAAACCACCCTTTAAAATTACGGCATCTCGTTTTGTACAGCTAAACACAGGGCGGGGCCAAAAGAGACAGACGCGCTGCTCACCCTTGAAAGTCCCCCGACAAAGGATGCTCTTAAACCTCAGAGTTACTAAGGATGAGCTCCTGGCGAGGATGGAAGGGCGGGGGGGCAGGGGACGTTTTTAAATTTCCGCCCAGGGGTCCCCCCCCCCCCCCCAACCCCACCAAATCCCCGGCCAAAATTTTGACCCAAAAAAAACCCAAAAACCCAAAAAGCCCAACAACTTTCTAATATCCCCCAAGAAACTCTCAGGGGCCCCAAAACCAAAAAAAATCCTGGGAAAAACAACAATCCCAAAACGCAATCCATCCACATAAAGGGAGTCACCGTGGGACATATCCCCCATTTAAATATGTATTTTCCTCCAGAGCTGCGCTCACTAATTTTGCTGGTGCAGTCACTTTTCATACCCTTACTTTTCCTGTACTAAACCTGGAAAAAATCCTTTATTATCCCCCCAGATTCGCTCAAATATTCTGCTGGTGCCCGTCAAATGTTTCAAAATTACTTAAACCTTTTCTGATCCTGAGTTACATCCTGTAAATTTTCCTCCCAAACTGCCAAATCCCCTATTCTCCCGGTGCAGTCACTGTTTTAAAATACATTACTTAACCTGTCCCGATCCTGATTTTCATCCTTATTATCCTCCAGACTTGGGTCACTATTTTTGCTGTAAAAGTCAAATGTGTACATACATTACTTCTCCCGTACTGACCTGATTTTCAAACCGTATTAAACCTCCAGAACCCGCACCACTATTCCTGGTGCAGGGCACGGAACATACATTACTTACCCTTTCTGATCCCGGGGTTTTCATCCTGAAATTTTCCCCCAAGCTGCACTCCTATTAGGGGATGTGACACAATGTAGCACATCAGAGGAGGTGGCACAGTGTATCGCAGGCATCTTATTCCCCTGGTGCAGGCATGTCCTGCTTATCTTCACTATCTCTTATGGTGATGAGCTCTGCGGTTCTGGGTTCATGGGCTCTTGGTGGCAGTTGGCTCTTTGGCTTGGATTTCTGCCATGTTCGGAGCTGAAACTCTTATATAAATGAGTTTTCTACTTGTTCACCTGCTCAGCAACAACCCACAATCTCTGCATTGTGAACAGGCGAGGTGACCTGCATGCTAAAGAGACGCGCAGCTTCCTTCACTGCCTCAGAGCTGACAGCAAAGGCCGCTATTGGCTGTGATGGGATAAAGAAACAGCAAGGTGTCCTGTGGTGCTCTGCCGTGAACACTACTGATTACCTGAGCAGATATAATAGTCACTCACTCATAATAATCTTATAAACGTGCTGGTAACTTAATGAAATATGTTAAAGACAGAGACTTTTTGAAGCCACATTAGGAACGTGATATCATAATAGGGTTTAATGGTAACTATTGTGCTCCCAATAATTCTCTTCCCAGTGTCCTGCATAATCAAGATGACCTGCCTGAGCTACAGCCTGTGCTGCACTCACTATTCTGCTGGTGCAGTCACTGTAAATACATAACATATCCTGTACTGATCCTGAGTTACATCCTGTATTATCCTCCAGAGCTGCACTACTATTCTGCTGGTGCAGTCAACGGTACATACATCACTTATCCGTACTGAACCTGATTTAATCCCTGATAGTATCCTCCAGAGCTGCACTCACTATTCTGCTGGTGCATTCACTGTACATACATACTTATCGTACTGATCCTGAGTTACATCCTGTATTATCCCTCCAGAGCTGCAAGCTCACTATTCTACTGGTGCGCAGTCACTGTGTACATACATCACTTATCCTGTACGTATCCTGAGTTTACATCCCTGTATAATACTCCATAGCTAGCGCTCACTATTCCTGCTGGGTGCAGTCACTGTGTACATAACATCACTTATCCTGTACAGATCCCTGAGTAAATCCTTGTATTAATCCTCCAGAGCTGCACTCACTATCTGCTGGTGCAGTCACTGTGTACATACATAACTTACCTGTACTGATCCAGAGTTACATCCTGTTTATCCTTCCAGAGCTGCGCTCACTATTCTGCTGTGTCACGTCACTGACATACAGTACTTATGCCTGTACTGATCCTGAGTTAACAACCTGAGTTATCCTCCAGGATGGCCTGCTCTCACCATTCTGCTGGTGCATTCCCTGTAACAAACTTACTTATCCAGAACTGATCCTGAGTTACATCCTGTAAATTATCCTTCCATAGCTGGCCGCTCACTATTCTGCTGGTGCAGTCACTGTACATCACATCCTATCCTGTATTGATCCTGATTACATCCTGTATTATCCTACAAGTGGCTGCACATCACTATTCTGCTGGTGCAGTCACTGTTACTACATAACATATCCTGTACGACTCAGTTTTACATCCTGTAAATATCCTCCAGAGAGCTGCGCTCACTATTCCGCTGGTGCAGACACTGTACATACATTACATATGCTGAATGATCCTTAGTTACAATCCTGTATTAGCCTTCGTCCAGAGCTGCGCTCACTATTCTGCTGGGCACGTCACTTGTTACATACATTTACACTTATGCTGAATGATCCTTTGTTACATCCAGTTTTATCCTCCAGAGCTGCGCTCATATTCGCTCGGTGCAGTCACTGTGTCATACATTTACATATGCTGAATGATCATGAGTTACATCTGTACTATCCTCCAGAAGCTGCACTCACTATTCTGGGCTGGTGCAGTCACTGTTCCACACATTACTTATCCTGTTACTGATCCTGAGTTACATCCTGTATATCCTCGCAGAGCTGCGCTCACTATTCTGCTGTGCAGTCCACTTGTATCATACATTACTATCCTGTACTGATCCTGAGTTAACATCCTGTATTATCCTCTAGAGCTGCACCACTAGTCTGCTGGTGCAGTCACTGTACATACATTACTTATCCTGTAGCAGATCCTGATTACATCCTGTATTATCCTCTAGAGCTGACTCACTATTCTCTGGTGCAGTCACTGTACAAGACATTACTGTATCCAGTACTGAATCCTACCTGAGTTACATCCTGTAATTATCCCTGCCAGAGCTGCGCTCACTATTCTCTGGTTCAGTCACTGTGTACATACATACTTATCCTGTACGGTCCTGATTTACATCTGTATTATCCAACAAGACTGCGCGCACTATGCTGCTGTGCAATCACTGTGTACATACATTCCTTATCCTGTACTGATCCTGAGTTAACATCATGATTATCCTCCAAAGCTGCACTCACTATTCTGCTGGTGCAGTCACTGTGTACATACATACTTATCCTGTACTGAACGTGGAGTTACATCCGTAATTATCCTCCAGAGCTGCCTCACTATTCTGCTGGTGCAGTCGATTGTACATACATTACTTATCCTGTACTGATCCTGATTTACATCCTGTATTAATCCTCCAGAGCTGCACTCACTATTCTGCTGGTGCAGTCACTGACATACATTACTTATCCTATACTGATCCCTGAGGTTACATCCTGTAATATCCTCCCGAGCTGGCACTCCACAATTCTCTGGTGCGTCCACAGTACATACATTACTATCCCTGTACTGATCCTGAGTTACCTCCTGTACTATCCTCCATAGCTTGCACTCACATTCTGCTGGTGCAGTCACTGTGTACATACATTACTTATCCTGTACTGATCCTGAGTTACATCTGTATTATACTCCAGAGCTCACTCACAATTCTGACTGGTGGCAGCTCCTGTACATACATTACCTATCCTGTTACTGATCCTGAGTTACAACATCCTGTCATTATCCTACATGCTGCACTCCACTATTCTGCTGTGCAGTCACTTACATACATAACTTATCACTGTACTGACCTCTGATTACATCCCTGTATTATCCTCCAGAGCTGCGCTCACTATTCTGCTGGTGCAGTCACTGTACATACCATTACATATGCTGAATGATCCTATTACATCCTGTATAATCCCCAGAGCTGCGTGCTCACTAATTCTGCTGGTGCAGTCACTGTGTACATACATTACTTATGCTTAATGATCCTTATTTACATCCTGTATTATCCTCCAGAGCTGCTACCAGCGCTCACTATCTGCTGTGCAGTCACTGTGTACATAACAATTACTTATCTGGAATGAATTCATGATTATACCTTCCTGTATTATCCTCCAGAGTTCTGCACTCACTATTCTGCGGTGCAGTCACTGTCCACACATTACTTATCCTTTAACTGATCCCGAGTTTACATCCTGTATTATCCTCCATACTGACCTGCGCTCACTATTCTGCGGAGCAGTCACTGTGTACATCATTACTTATCCTGTACTGATCCGAGTACATCCTGTAATATCCTACAGAGCTGCACTCACTAGTCGCTGGTGCAGTCACTGTGTATCATACATTACTAATCCTGTACTGATCCTGATTACTTCCTGTATTATCCTCTAGAGGCTGCACTCATCACTATTCTGCGGGTTCAAGTCACTGTACATACATTACTTATCCTGTACGTGTCCTGAGTTACAATCCTGTATAATACCACGCAAGCTTCACTCACAATTCCTGCTCCGTCGTCAGTCACTGTGTATATACATTACTATCCTGTACTGGTCCCTGAGTTACATCCTGTATTAGCCTCCAGAAGCTGGCGCTCACTATTCTGCTGGTGCAATCACTGTGACCATACATATACTTAACCTGTACTGATTCCTGAAGTTTACATCCTGTATTATCCTCCAGAGCCTGCACTCCCTAGTTCTGCTGGTTGCAGTCACTGTGTACATACATTACATAACCGGTTACTGATCGTGAGTTACATCCTTATTAATCCTCCAGAGCTGCGCTCTACTATTCTGCTGGTGCAGTCACTGTACATACATTACTTATCCGTACGGATCCTGAGTTTACATCCTGGTAATTATCCTCCAGAGCTGCACTCACTATTCTGCAGGTGCAATCACTGGATATACATTACTTATCCTGTACTTGATCCTGAGTTACATCCTGTATATATTCTCCAAGCTGCACATCACAATGCAGCTGGTGCACGTCACTGTACATACATTACCTTTCCGTACTGTCCTGAGTTACATCCCTGTATTATCCTCCAGAGCTGCGCTCACTATTCTGCTGGTGCATGTCACTGTACATTACAATTACCTATCCTGTACTGATCAGAGTTTACACCTGTATTATCCTCCAGAGCTGCTGCTCACTATTCTGCTGTGCCAGGTCACTGTACATACATTACTTATCCTGTACTTATCCTGAGTTACATCCTGTATTATAACTCCAGAGCTGCACTCACTATCTGCAGGTGCAGTCACTGAACATACATTTACCTATCCTGTACTGATCCGGATACATCCCTGTATTATCCTCCATAGCTGACGCTCACATATTCTGCTGGAGCAGTCCACTGTACATCATTACTTATCCTGTACTGATCCTGAGTACATCCTGCATTATCCTCCATAGTTGCAACTCACTATTCTGCTGGTGAGCAGTCACTGTACATACATTACTTAGCCTGTACTGATCCTGAGTTACATCCTGCATTATCCTCCAGAGCGCGCTCACTATTCTGCTGGTGCAAGTCACGTGTGCAGAACATTACTTATCTGTGTACAGATCTTGATTACATCCTGTATTATCCTCCAGATCTGCACTCACTTTCTGCTGGTTCATCACTGTAGATTCCATACTTATCCTGTACTGATCCGAGTTACCATCATGCTTATCCTCCAGAGCTGCACTATACTGTTCTGCTTGGTGCAGTTCTGTAATACAGTTTACTTATATCCTACACTGATCCTGAGTTACATCCTGTAAAAAAAAATATCACTCCCAGAGCTGCGCTCACTATTCTGCTGGTGCACACACAGTGAACATACATTACTTATCCTGTACTGATCCTGAGTTAACATCCTGTATTATCCTCCAAGTTGCGCTTCACAATCTGCTGGTGCGATCACTGTACATACATTACTTATCCTGTACTGATGCCTGATTACATCCTGTATTAACCACCAGTAACAGCGCTCTCACTATCTGCTGGTGCAGCCACTGTTACATTATATACTTAATTCCAGGTACTGATCCTGAGTACATCCAGTATATATCCGTCCAAGCTGCACTCACTATTTCTGCTGTGGCAGTGTACATACATTATACTTATCCAGAACTGATCCTGAGTTACATCCTGTATTATCCTCCAGAGCTCACTCCACTGTTCTGCTGGTGCAGTCACTGATACATACATTACTTATCCTGTACTGATCCGATTACATCTGTATTATCTCCTGAGCTGCCTCACTGTTCTGGCTGGAGCATGTCACTGATACATACATTACTTATCCTGTACTTGATCCTGAAGTACATCCTGTATATCCTCCGGAGTTGCGCGTCACTATTCTGCTGGTGCAGTCACTGAGTACAACATTACGTATCCTGTACTGATCCTGAGTTACATCCTGTATTATCCTCCCAGAGCTGGCACTCACTGTTTCTGCTGGTTGGCAGTCACTGTACATAGCATTACTTATCCTGTACTGATCCTGAGTTATATCCTATCTTATCCTCCAGAGCTGCACTCACTGTTCTGCTGGTGCAGTGTACATACATTACTTATCCTCTCTCCGCAGTGGCTCAGGGTTCGCCGTCTTTCTCCTGTGTTTATCTCTTGTTCCGTGTCCTGACCCCTCTCCCTTCTTCTATATATATAGATTGTTTCTTTCTCCGTCCATACGTCTCTGTCTTCTATCTATTCATCTATAATATTACATTCTGCAGCGGCTCTGACAGTCAGGAGACGCGCGATCTGAGGATGAGAGGCAGATCCGATCCATCACCATTTCTTCCTCACTTTATCTGTCAGTAAGGCTTTCTCATTACATTATATATTATTACGTCGTGGGCTCGGTGGGACTCTGACTCTGCCGCTGCTCATGGCGCTTGTAGGAGTCGACAGGTTCCTCCAAAAGCCACGTTGTGATTTGGAAATCAGAGTCTCATCATCTGGAAAACGCTCGCCCTTCAGAAATAACTGCATTGTTGGAAAGAGGAGGACGCCCGATGGTGCGAGGTCGGATGAATAAGGGGGATGCAGTAGAATTTCGTACATGTAACACGGTCCAGATCTGCCTACTTCTGGGATGTCCAAAGAGGGAGACTGATGGTTTGTTGAATAAACGTAATTTTTCTCGGATATATATTTATGCTTCAGTCATTTTTTATTTACAAATTAGCATAAAATTGTGCCAATATTGACTTTTATGGACCCAATTGGAAACAAAATGGAGCTAATAACATATACATTGAAGCGAATGTCACGTTGGCCAACCATTAGATACTTTTTGGGGGTAATAGATGAAGTTTTATACAGGGTGACCTATCAAGTGAAAGGGGTTTTCTCACTACAGAGTTTAATAGGCATCTGAGCATTTGCGCTGGCTTAGATTTTCAAATCCCGGGGTGGATCTCTCCTCCCAGTAAGCGGGTCTCTCCTACCAGCAGGCGGGTCTCTCCTTCCAGTAAGTGGGTCTCCTCCGCCAGTAGAATAAGTCATTCCTTCCTGTAGCGGTCGTCTTCTTCCAGTAGGCGGGTCATTTCTTCCAGTAGGTGTTTCTCTCCTCTCAGTATGTGGGTCTCTTCTTCCAGTAAGCGGGTTTCTATTCCCAGTAGATAAGTCATTCCTCCCAGTAGGCGGGTCTCTACTTCCAGAAGGCGGGTCTTTACTTCCAGTAGGTGTTTCTCTCCTCGCAGTAGGTGGGTTTATTCTTCCAGTAAGCGGGTTTCTATTCCCAGTAGATGGGTCATTCCTCTCCAGTAGGTGTTTCTCTCCTCTCAGTAGGTGGATCTCTTCTTCCAGTAAGCGGGTTTCTATTCCCAGTAGATGGGTCATTCCTCCCAGTAAGCGGGTCTCTCCTACCAGCAGGCGGGTCTCTCCTTCCAGTAAGTGGGTCTCTCCTGCCAGTAGATAAGTCATTCCTCCCTGTAGGCGGGTCTCTTCTTCCAGTAGGCGGGTCTTTTCTTCCAGTAGGTGTTTCTCTCCTCTCAGTAGGTGGGTTTCTTCTTCCAGTAAGCGGGTTTCTATTCCCAGTAGATAAGTCATTCCTCCCAGTAGGTGGGTCTCTTCTTCCAGTAGGCGGGTCTTTTCTTCCAGTAGGTGTTTCTCTCCTCTCAGTAGGTGGGTTTCTTCTTCCAGTAAGCGGGTTTCTATTCCCAGTAGATGGGTCATTCCTCTCCAGTAGGTGTTTCTCTCCTCTCAGTAGGTGGATCTCTTCTTCCAGTAAGCGGGTTTCTATTCCCAGTAGATGGGTCATTCCTCCCAGTAAGCGGGTCTCTCCTACCAGCAGGCGGGTCTCTCCTTCCAGTAAGTGGGTCTCTCCTGCCAGTAGATAAGTCATTCCTCCCAGTAGGCGGGTCTCTTCTTCCAGTAGGTGGGTCTCTTCTTCCAGTAAGCGGGTTTCTATTCCCAGTAGATGGGTCATTCCTCCCAGTAGGCAGGTCTCTCCTCCCATTAGATGGGTATCTCCTATCAGTAGGCGGGTATCTTCTTCCAGTAAGCGGGTTTCTATTCCCAGTAGATGGGTCATTCCTCCCAGTAACCGGGTCTCTCCTCCCAGGCGATGGGTCCCTTCTATCAGTAGGTGGATCTCTTCTTCCAGTAAGCGTGTCTCTATTCCCAGTAGATGGGTAATTCCTCTCCAGTAGGCAGGTCTCTCCTCCCAGTAGATGGGTCTTTCCTCCCCGAAGTTGGGTCTCTTCTTCCAGTAGGCAGGTTTCTCCTCCCAGTAGCTGGGTCTTTTTTTCCAGTAAGCAGGTTTCTCCTCCCTGTAGGTGAGACTCTCCTCCCAGTGAGCGGGTCTCTCCTCCCAGTAGATGGGTCTTTCCTCCCAGTAGGCGGGTCTTCCCTGACTGAGGAGTGGTGACCTCATCACACCCCCTTCCTGTTCCTGCTTCCTCTTCATTCTGTAGGAGCAGTAGGAGGGAGTGGATGCCACAGCTCTGTAGACCTCCTGCAATGGTCAGTTCTCATGCCTGAAGAGCCGTCATCTCCCTCCCAGGCTCTACAAGCTCCTGGTAACCAGAACACCTGTTTTGGTGTAAACAGTTATAAATACAACCCCCTAATATAACAGAAATTGAGAGCTTGTCCTTGTGTCTGGCAGCACAGGGCTGCGCTGATCCAACCGATATCTCTAGCTTTCTTCTAATTGCAATATGTGATCAGCGCTGCCATGTGCTGCTACAGACAATGACAGGTTTTCCATCTATGTAATTTTCCTCCTGCCTCCCCTAATTATATTCCACTGTTCCCTCTTTGCAACTATTACCCCACCCCCTTGTAAAGGCAACAATTTCACACACACAACGAACTTTACATACATAAATTAGACCCCCCCCCCCCCAAGAAAATACTTATTTGTCATCATTGTCTCCCCAAGCAGTGATGGAATATCGATAGGAAATGCCATCAATGTCTGATATGTTTATTTCCCAATAGAGACCTGACACCTCTCCGAATCACCACCACATAGTGACTGAATAGTACCACCATACCATAACCACATATCAACACCACATGCATGTTAAAAATCAATACACCTGCTACCTGTCGTGAGTAGCCCCACAAATAAAAGTGACTACACAATATCACCATGCCACTAATAGTGGCAAAATAATACTAGCATGCCATAACCACGTTGCACCACAAGCATATTAAATTTCAAGATACCTGCTACCTGCCAGTAAATAGCCCCTACAAACCAATATTATCACAATGCCATAACCATTCTCTCTCTCTCTCTCTCTCTCTCTACTACCTACCTGTATTTCTATCTGTGCCTCCCGATTACAGTCCTGGTTATGCACACCGCGTCACATCATAACACCTTACAATTTGTACAGGGGCAAAAACACCCTGCAGGGCACAAACATACCCTAGGCACATGGGCACAAAAAGCATTAAATTCCAAACCTAGAACCAGGAAGGCATGGGGACATCTGAAATAATGAACAAAATGTGAGAAATACACTTTGCTCTCCCCTCTTTTTTCAGGAAGGAGGTAGAGGGGAGCAGTTTTAAACGGTGTGCTATATGGGTGGGGGGGGGTAAAAGCGAAAAGTTTTTATATTTGGGGGGAGCAGAGTGTATAAGGTTTATATGGGGGGGAGAGCAGTGTGCAAAAGTGGTTATGGGGGTGGGGGGAGCTGTAAAAAAGGGTGTGTTAAAATGGGGGGGGAGCGAGTATATAAAAGTGTATTTTAGGGGTGGGGAGCAAGTGTATAAGGGTGGGGTTATAGGGAAGGGGAGCAGAGTGTTAAAAGGGTTTTTAAATGGGTGGGGGGAGCACACCCCCTAAAGGATGTGTGCATAATGTGAGCAGATGATAGGGGTGGTTAATGGGGGGGGGGAGCAGAGTGTAAAGGGAGTGTTAAATGAGTGGAGGGAGAAAAGTGAAGGGGGGGTTTGTTTATAGGGGTTGGGGGGCGAGTGTAATGGGTCTTTTAAATTTTGGTGGGGTAAGAATTAAAAGGGGTGTGTTTATATGGATGGGGAGCGAGTTATAAGGGTGTTTTAAAGTTTGGGGAGAAAGGTATATGGGTCTGTTTAATAGGCGGGTAAAGTTTGTATAAGGGTTTTTTATAGGATGGGGACAGATGTAAAAGGGTGTGTTCATGGGGGGGGAGCACAGTGTATAAGGGGTTTTTAAAAGGGAGGGGGGAGCGATTTTAAAAAGGGGGGTTTTTTGGGGGGGTTTTGGGGGAGCACAGTGTATAAGGGTTTTCATAGGTTTTGGGGGGGCCAGTGTGCAACGGGGGTTTACAGGGGTGGGAAGTGAATCGGGCAGCAAAGAGACCAAAATTTGCCTATCCTTCCATAAGCAAATAAACACAAGCACCTTTTCACACAGCTCGGGGGGGATACCCAGAGAGTGCAGGACAGTCAATCACAGCCAGGCTGCAGAGGTACACTACCACAAATTACTAAAGCTGCTATAAAAATATTTTAGGAAAAAAAAAACCCAATTGAAAATTTTTGCCGATTTTTACCTCCAGTCATTACTAAATATAAATGCTTTTAGGAAAAACCCTTTTAAGGGGTACAAAGGGACAGAGACAAAAATAGGGACTGTCCCTCCAAAGAGGGTCCCTTGGGAGGTTTAACACTGTCTAATGTAAGAGTTACACTTTATCTGCCCCAATGCATTTCAAATAAGAAGATGGCTTCTTCTATTTTAAATACTATCAAACATATTATTGGGGAAGGGTCCACGCCCTCAGACACAATGGACAAGTCATTTCTGTATAAATCAGTCTTTAAATTACTGCCAATCGCCATTAAAAACACCGGGTGGTGCTAAAATCTCCAAAAGGGTTTCTGGAACTAATTGTGCAGCTGCGGGAGGGCAGAGCTGGCTGTCAGCAGCAGCCGGGCTCTCCAGGGAGAAGGCAGGGATGGGTTATTACTGTCCCTGGAGGGCAGAGCTGGCTGTCAGCTGCAGGGGGCTCCCAGGGAAAGGGGATGGGTTTTACTGTCTCTGGGGGCAGAGCTGGCTGTCACTGCCCGGGGTCTCCAGGAGAAGGGAGGGGTGGGTTATTACTTCCTGGGGGCGAGCGGCTGTCGCAGGACCGGGCTCTCCAGGTAGAAGGCAGGGGTGGATTATTACTGTCCCTGGAGAGCAGAGCTGGCTGTCAGCAGCAGCCGGACTCTCCAAGGAGAAGGAAGGGATGGGTTATTACTGTCCCTGGAGGGCAGACCTCGCTTTCAGCAGCAGGAGGGCTCTCCAGGGAGAAGGTAGGGATGGGTTATTACCAGGCCCGGACTGACCATAGGGCAAACCGGGCATTTGCCCGGCGGCCCTAGGGTCCCCGGGCCGCAGGGCCGGGTTCGGATCGCCCCCGAGGGGGAGGGGTTTTCCCCCCCGCGGGCCCCGAGTGCCGGTCTGTGGGGCCTACAGGGGCCGAAAGGGCGCACACGACCGACCCCTGTGGCAGGGGGCCGATAAGGCCCCCCCGCCACACGGCGCAAAGCCGGGTCACTGACCCAGCCATGCCCATCACGGCCGCCCCGCACCCCGCGGGGCAAGCAGCACCGGGCTGAACATCTGGGATCTACTGATCCGTCTGCTTACCCCAGGGGGCCGCGGGGGAGGCGCGCGAGTATGACGTCACGCGCGCCGCCCGCGGCCCCGCACCTGCAGTAGCGCCCCCGCTGCAAGTGAAGAGGGCGGGGCAGCAGTGTCCGGGTGAGTATTTTCGTTTTTTTTTTTTTTTTAATCTATTTCGTCCCGGCTCCTATCCTGCCCCTGCCCGGGTATAACTGACCCTGCCCGGGTATATACGCCCCTGCCCTGCTTTTAAATGCCCCCGCCCTGGCTGCCTATACTGCCCCCGCCCGGCATATACTCCCCTGCCCCCAGCTGCTATACGCCCCTGCCCTGCGCCTATACTGCCCCTCCCTGGCTATATAATGCCCCCCCCCTGGCTATTAAAATGCTCCTGCCCTGGGTGCCTATAATAGCCCTGCCCGGGTAATACTGCCCCTGCCCTGGCATATACGCCCCTGCCCTGGGGTGCCATACTGCCCTGGCTAATACTGCCCCTCCCTGGCGCCTATACGCCTCTCCCTGGCTAAACTCCCCTGCCCTGGGTGCCTAACGCCCCGCCCCGGGGATATACTGCCCTGGGGCCCGCCCGGCATAACTCGGGGCCCCGCCCTGGGGAAAAATTTGCCCCTGCCCTGGCTAATACTGCCCCTGCCTGCCCTGGCTAATACTGCCCCCTGCCCTGGCTGCCAAACGCCCCGCCCTGGCTATATACCCCCTGCCCGGGGCCCTTTTTCGCCCCCCCCCTGGCTCCTATACTGCCCCTGCCCTGGCTATATACTGCCCCCCGCCCTGGCTTCCTATACGCCCCTGCCCCGGGGCTTCCTATATTGCCCCTGCCCTGCCCTGGGTAAACTGACCCGCCCTGGCTATATACTCCCCGCCCTGGCTGCCTATACGCCCCTGCCCCCGGCTAATACGCCCCCGGGCCCCCGGCTATATACTGCCCCTGCCCTGGCTATATACCTCCCCTGCCCTGCCCTGGGTAATACTGCCCCTGCCCTGCCCGGCTATATACGCCTCTGCCCTGGCATAAAACTGCCCCCCCGGCTGTCAAACTGCCTCTGCCCTGGCATTACGCCCTCCCTTGGGGCCTATACGCCCTGGGCCCCGGCTATATCCTGCCCTGCCCTGGCTGCCTATACCCCCGCCCTGGCTCCTATACTGCCCCCCCGCCCTGCGCCTATACGCCCCCCCGGCTATATCCGCCCTGGCAAAATCCTGCCCCCCCTGGCTGCCAAAACTGCCCCGCCCGGTATATACTGCCCCTGCCCTCCCCGGGGTATTACCGCCCCCGCCCTGGCTGCCTATACGCCCCGCCCGGCAATACGCCCCCTTCCGCCCTGGCATATACCCGCCCCTCCCAACTGCCCCTGCCCTGGCTATATACTGCCCCTGCCCGGCATATACTGCCCTGCTCTGGCTATATCTGCCCCTGCCCTGGGTCCTAACTGCCCCTGCCCTCGGGGCCTATAATAGCCCTTCCGCTAATAATTGCCCCTGCCCTGCCCTGGGTATATACTGCCCCTGCCCGGCTATATACTGCTCCTCCCTGGAAAAAACGCCCCTCCCCGGCTACTGATACCCTGCCCCGGCTATATACCCCCTGCCCCCCGGCTATAACTGCCCCTGCCCTGGCAAATGATGCCCGCCCGGCTAAAGATCCCTGCCCTGCAACTGATGCCCCCCCCTGGCTAAAAAGCCCGCCCGGGTACCTATACCCTGCCCCGGCTAATGATGCCCCGCCCTGGCTAATGTCCCGCCCTGGGTACCCAAACCCTGCCCTGGCAAGATGCCCTTCCCGGGGTACCTTCCCCCCGCCGGATATGAAGCCCTGCCCCGACACTGATACCCTGCCCGGGTAATATCCCTGCCCTGGCTACCTAAACCCTCCCCGGCAACTGAAAACCTGCCCCGGGACCATACCCTCCTGGCTAAGGAGCCCGCCCTTGGGATATATCCCTGCCCCCGGCTACCTATCCCTGCCCCCAACCCTTTCCCTGCCCGGGACGATATCCCCCTGGCACCTAACCCGCCGGCTATATAGCCCGCCCCGGCACTGATACCCGCCTGGCACCTATACACGGCTATAATGCCCTGCCCTGGCTACGAACCCTGCCTGGCTACCTTACCCTGCCCCGGCTAATAGCCTGCCCTGACTACTGAACCCTGCCTGGCTACCTATATACTGCTGGCTATATGATGCCCTGCCCGGCCTATACCCGCCCGGCAATAACCCTGCCCTGGGATATGACCCTGCCCTGGCTACCTATGCCCCCCCTGGCACCTAACACTGCCCTGGGTACCTATACCCCCGCCCCGGCACCTATACCCTGCCCGGCTATATATCCTGCCTGGGTACCTATACCCCGCCTGGCTATATGAAAACCCGCCTGGCACCTATACACTGTCTGGCTATAAAGCCCTGCCCGGCTACTGATACCCCGCCTGGCTACCTATAACTGTCTGGCTATATAGCCCTGCCCTGGCTACTGATGCCCTGCCCCTTTGAAATCCCGCCTGGCTACCAAAACCCGCCTGGCATATGAGCCCTGCCCGGCAAAAAGAAACCCTGCCTGGGATATGATACCCCGCCCTGGCTACCAAAACCCGCCCGGGTACCTATACCCGCCCTGGCTACTGATACCCGCCTGGCTAACCCAATACACGTCTGGGTAATGATGCCCTGCCCTGGGTACTGATGCCCAGCCCTGGCTATAATCCCTGCCCCGGCTACCAAAACCCGCCCTGGCGCCATAATGCACTGCCTCCAAAAACCTGCCTTGGCTCCTATAATGCCCTTCCTACCTATACACTGCCCTGGCTGCCTAACACTGCCCTGCCGCCAAAAAAACTTTCCCTGCCTGCCCAACTGGCCCCGCCTGCCTCATACGGCCCTCCCCCTGCATACCCGGCCCTGCCTGCCTACATACCCCGCCTGCCTACATACGGGCCCTCCCGCCTAATGGGGTCTACCTATTTTCAGCCACTTACTGCATTTTTAATTTCAATTTTTAGGGTCTAACTACCGTTTGGGATTTGATAGGGGGAAAAACGGAAAAGAAGAGCTAAGATTAAATTTTTGGGAAATTCAACAGGGGCGAGAATGACCGGGAAAAAAGAAACATTGCATGCTGACCGGGCAAAAAGAAATGGAAGGGAACGACTCATCAGGAAGATCAGGAGGTTTTTTTGCCAAACAAAAAAAAGGAAAGAGAACAACTCCCACAGAATGACATCTCCTTAGCCCTGCTGCAGGGGTAGTTTTCTTCTTGTTGAGTCAGTGCTGTATTCAGTATGGTGACCCTACTACGGGGAAGATTGGGGTTGTAGGTTATGTTGGTCTATGAGTTCAGTGGGCTTCCCCGAAATGTAAAGCAAAAGGCACCAAAGATAGGGGTTTTTCCACCACTGTTTCTCTCTTTCGTGTTTTTTGGCTCTCTCACACGGGGCGGTTTTGGGTGCATTATTTTTTATGCGTTTTTTTTTTGGGGGAAATTTCACTTAACTCCGCCCTTTCGCACAAAACCCCACCGAAAACACACAAAAAGCACCAAAAAAAGCCCGTGTTTAAAGCACTTTTTAGTGTAGTTTATTTTAGACAGTGGCGAGGGGGAACAAGGGGGCATTTTTTAAAACGGAATTTTATTGGGCTGCTTGGGGGCTTAGTCCAGGGCTGATTTTTAAACCCAGTCCGGCCCTGTTTTAACTGCCCCCGGAGGCAGAGCTGGTGCGCTGCAGGAGGGCTCTCCAGGGAGAAGGCAGGGGTGGATTATTACTGTCCATGGAGGGGAGACCTGGCCTTCAGCTGCAGGAGGGCTTTCCAGGGAGAAGGCAGGGATGCATTATTACCATCCCTGCCTTCCTGATCGCTGTGTATACAGACATGCAGGAAGCCTCCTGGTCCCAGTGTTCACAGCACTGCCAGGGCTTGGTAACTGCAGTAGGTACTGGGTCTAATTAGCACCAAACCCACCTGCATCAATAAGGGGGTTTGTTTTTCCCTGATTTAAAACCATTAAAAATGCCCCCCCGAGGCCCTTTTTCTGCTGTTATTTGGGGGGAGGGGTGTGGCAATGGATAAAATAAAGTAGAAAAAAACTTTAACAGCCCAAACTGAGTGTAAGAAGCGTTATGCCGTTCAAACCCACATCTACTACGGAAAAGGAATATGAGTGCGGCCCGGAGGCAGAGGGGAGGTGAGGGTGGAGGGCTCAGGACAAAAGGTTTAAATTTTCCCAGGTTTATTTTTTCCCCTTGCTTTGTGCACTTCTATGCTGGTTACAGAGCAGATCCCAGCTTTGGCGGAGCCGGCGTCCCGCGCGCTGCTCAGTAATCGGTCTCTGTAGTATAAATCTGCGGTAGATTATTTTCTATCATTTGTCATAAAACAAGAAGAAGAAAATCATTTTTTCCTGCACTTCTATGCGTGTAACTTCATTTCTCTTCGCACCGCATTAAAATGGCAACACACAAATCAATAAAGATCTTGTTACCGGCCGCCTGTAAATCCCATTTATAATCAACTCTTACAGGGGTGAAGTGTATTTTCACGGTGTCGCCAATTCCGGAGCTGAAATCTTCTCTCTGGAGATTGTCATATAGAGGGGAGGCCGGCACGGAGCTCGCATGATGAGGGCTCGATCCGGAATATTCTGGGCGCGTAATGTCCGTTATTGATGTCATTTTGTGTCATCGGATATTTGATGCAGAAATTCAGTTTTCATTTAGACAGTGTGTCCACCGCCGTAACCTGCTTTACCATTTCTTGATTAAATCTTCTTGAAGCAGAACTATAGAGGCGCAGCAGCAGTCACACCCGCTAATAAGAAACCAGAATTACAAATGGCAGATGGGGGACGACTTACAGATCTTGTATTGTGGTTCAGGAGATTTGTTACATCTTTTCCAATTACCTTACTTATCCTGTACTGATCCTGAGTTACATCCTATATTATCCTCCAGAGCTGCACTCACTATTCTGCTGGTGCAGTCACTGTGTACATACATTACTTATCCTGTACTGATCCTGAGTTACATCCTATATTATCCTCCAGAGCTGCACTCACTATTCTGCTGGTGCAGTCACTGTACATACATTACTTATCCTGTACTGATCCTGAGTTACATCCTGTATTATCCTCCAGAGCTGCGCTCACTATTCTGCTGGTGCAGTCACTGTACATACATTACTTATCCTGTACTTATCCTGAGTTACATCCTGTATTATCCTCCAGAGCTGCGCTCACTATTCTGCTGGTGCAGTCACTGTACATACATTACTTATCCTGTACTGATCCTGAGTTACATCCTGTATTATCCTCCAGAGCTGCACTCACTATTCTGCTGGTGCAGTCACTGTACAACATTACTTATCCTGTATGATCCTGAGTTTCATCCTTAATCCTCCAACTGCCTCACTATTTTCTGGTGCCGTCACGTTACAACATTACTTACCTTTTCGATCCTGATTACATCTTTTATTAACTCCAACCGCCCACTATCTGCGGGGCAGTCACTATACATAATTACTTATCCGCACGATCCCGAGTTACATCCTTATTATCCTCCAGAGCTGCGCTCACTACTCGGTGCAGTCACTGTTACATACTTACTTACCTGTACTGACCGATTACATCCTTACTAAACACCAAGCTGCACTCACATTTCGCTGGGCAACTGTACATACATTACTTATCCTCACTGATCCGAGTTACTCCCGCATTTTACCCAGAGCTGCACTCACTATTTTCCCGGTTCATCACGTACATACATTTCTTTTCCTGCACTGATCCCGAGTTACATCCTTATTATCCCCCAAGCTGCGCTCACTATTCTCGGTGCAGCACTGTACATACATTACTTACCTGTACTGATCCGAGTTCATCCGTATTTTCCCCCAAGCTGCGCTCACATTCTGCTGGTGCAGTACTGTTACATACATTACATCCCCGCTGATCCTAGTTACATCCGCATTATCCCCCCCAGAGCTGCGCTCACATTCGCTGGTGCAGTCACTGACTAAAATTTCTTATCCAACTGGTCCGATTACAACCTGATTATCCCCCAAGCGCACTCACTATTTTCTGGGGCATCACTGTTAAACATTACTTACCGACGACCTGATTTTAAACCGTATTTTCCCCAGACGCACTCACAATTCTCGGGCAGTCACTGTTTTATACATTACTTATCCGTACGATCCTGATTTACTCCTTATTATCCTCGGAGCTGCGCCACTATTCTGCTGGTGCAGTCACGTACAAACATTTCTTTTCCGACTGATCCTGATTTTCATCCTGTATTTCCCCAACTGCACCGCTAACGTTGTGCAGCCCTTACATACATTAATTTTCCTTAAATGACCTGAGCTCAAATTGTATTATACTCCCGAGCCCACTCACTATTCGTTGGGCGTCACTTGTAAACATTACTTATCCGTACTGATCCTGAGTTACATCCTTATACCTCCAGAGCCACTCACATTCGCTGGGGCAGTCACGTAAATTTCATTTCTTACCTGCACTGATCCTGAGTTACATCCTGTATTATCCTCCAGAGCTGGACTCACTATTCTGCTGGTGCATCACGTACAACATTTCCCATCCTTACGATCCCGAACTACATCCTGTTCACCCCAAAGCGCGCTCACATTTTGCTGGTGCAGTCACTGTGAAAAAACATTATTTTCCTGTACTGATCCTGAGTTACACCTGTATTATCCTCCAGAGCGCGCTTTCATTCTGTGGGGCATCACTGTACAAACATTTCTTTTCCCGTACTGCCCGATTCATCCTATATTACCTCCAGAGCTGCCTCACTATTCTTTTGGGGGTTTGGGGCAGCACTGTGTACATTACTTATTTTATACTGGTCTAGTGATTGTGTTCTCCTGCTCCACCATGGTGTCAAAAGGCTATCGTAGCCCGTTTCCAAAAATGTATAACAGTTGCTTAAATGTGCCAAAATTGGGAGTTTTTTTGGGGGGCATATCACATTCATAAATTCGACAAAAATTTTGATTCTTTGACCCCAAACCCCGGTGCAGAAAATTAGAACAGACCAGGGGAAAGGTGGTCCTGACCAACTTTTGGTTATTGGCTACACTGCCCGTATGTAACCCAGAAACAGACCAGGAAAAGGGGGTGCCCGAGCCAACGGGATTGGCCTACACCCCTTATGTATACCTGCAGAAAAACAGACCCGGGGAAAAGGGGTGCCTGACCAGACTGTGGGATTGGGTCTACACTGCCCCGATTAAAGACCTCAAAGAACAACCAAGTAAAGGGGTGCCTGAGCCAGACTTGGGTAATTTCCTCTACACGCACCAGTATACCTGCAAAGAACACCAGACCAGGGTAAAAAGGGGGCCTGAGCCAGACTTGTGGATTGGCTCTACACTGCCCGTATTTATGACCTCAAAAAAACCCAGGGAAAAGGGTGGTCCCTGAGCCAGATTTGTGGTTTTTTGCCTACATGCCCGAGATGACCTGCAGAAGAACAGCCAGACCGGGGTAAAGTGGTCCGGGCCCCAACTTGGGTTTTGGTCTACAGGGCCGTATTATGACCGAGAAGAAACAGACCAGGGTAAGGTGGCCTGACCAACTTGTTGGTAACCCAATGCCCTGTATTAGACCGCAGAAGAACAGACCAGGGAAAAAGGGGTTCCTGAGCCAGATTTTGGGTATTGGCTTACACTCCCCTTATGTAGACCGCAGAAGAACAGCCAGTCCGGTTTAAAGGGGTGCAGGCTTTTTTTTTGTCGGGATTGCAAAAAATCTTAAAAATTGTTCCACAAGAGATGCAGGGGCCCATGCGTCATTAAAAGTCTTGGGCCCCCTTAAAAGTTTCCCCTTTTTCCTTTTTTGGCACTAAGCTTCCTATCTTGGAGGGTGGCTAAAGTGTCTGGGTTGGGCCGTCAGAGCTGTTCCACCACCTGTAAGTTGCTGCACAGAGCAGGGAAGGTGCGTATCAGAGCTCTGAATCCAAGATGGCACCCGTTGTCTGCCTTTGCGCCACCACCTCAAATAAGTCATGGCGCATGTGGGCAGTGCTGGCAAATCCTGTGGTGCCCATATTTCTGGTCTTCTGCATTGGTCGTCAAGCCTGTGTACAGTGCCTGTATCTGGGTATGATTGGCAGCGGGGCCGCACACAGAGGACAAGGATACATTGGTGCTCACAGTCTTATTTAATACATAACTAATAAATCAACGTTTGTGAATCAGTAACTTCTTGGTGCTGGATAAAATGTTCTGTTGGGTTGGATTGTGCCCCCCTCGTCAAGCTGCTTTAGGTGATTGGACCAGGGAGTTCATATGATTTGTTCCGTACAAGGATCTTCAGAGGAGAATGAAGAGCAATGTTCCTCCAGAAGAATGTCCTATTATCTGCTGAGAACTTCCTGTTATCTGTGAAGAATCTCCTACTATCTGCAGAGAACCTTCTGCTATCTGTTGGACTCTTCTCACAATGTTCATGATGAATGACTTCCATCTTCCTCCATCTCATCTCTTCTAAAACACCAAGTTCAAAGCGAACCCTCAGTCTGGTCACTGTGTATTACCTGGAAACCTCAGCTTGATCTGATGAAGAGTCCTTGTGCCAAATATCCTCCTCCCCTATCTTTTCATCTCCCCATCTCCTCATGTCTCTATTCTCCACTATCTTTCCATCTCCTTTTGTCTCTATTCTCCTCCATCTTTCCATCTCCTCGTGTCTCTATCCTCCTCCTGTCTCTATTCTCCTCCATCTTTCCGTCTCCTCGTGTCTCTATCCTCCTCCATCTTTCTGTCTCCTCGTGTCTGTATCCTCCTCCATCTTTCCATCTCCTTTTGTCTCTAATCTCCTCCATCTTTCTGTCTCCCTGTGTCTCTGTCCTCCTCCATCTTTCTGTCTCCTTGTGTCTCTATCCTCCTCCATCTTTCCGTCTCCTTGTGTCTCTATCCTCCTCCATCTTTCGGTCTCATAGTGTCACTATCCTCCTCTATCTTTCCGTCTATTCCTGTCTCTATCCTCCTCCATCTTTCTGTCTCCTCGTGTCTCTATCCTCCTCCATATTCCCATCTTCTTTTGTCTCTATCCTCCTCCATCGGTCTCCTCGTGTCTCTATTCTCCTCCTCTATCTTTCCGTCTCCTCGTGTCTCTATCCTCCTCTATCTTTCCGTCTCCTCGTGTCTCTATCCTCCTCTATCTTTCCATCTCCTCGTGTCTCTATCCTCCTCTATCTTTCCATCTCCTCCTGTCTCTATCCTCCTCTAACTTTCCGTCTCCTCATGTCTCTATCCTCCTCTATCTTTCCGTCTCCTCGTGTCTCTATTCTCCTCCATCTTTCCGTCTCCCTGTGTCTCTGTCCTCCTCCATCTTTCCGTCTCCTTGTGTTTCTATCCTCCTCTATCTTTCCGTCTCCTCGTGTCTCTATCCTCCTCTATCTTTCCGTCTCCTCGTGTCTCTATCCTCCTCTATCTTTCCGTCTCCTCGTGTCTCTATTCTCCTCCATCTTTCCGTCTCCTCGTATCTCTATCCTCCTCTATCTTTCCATCTCCTCCTGTCTCTATTCTCCTCCATCTTTCCGTCTCCTCGTGTCTCTATCCTCCTCCATCTTTCCTTCTTTCTCGGGTTTCTATGCTCCTCATCTTTACAGTCTCCTCGTGTCTCTATCCTCCTCCATCTTTCCGTCTCCTCGTGTCTCTATTCTCCTCCATCTTTCCATCTTCTTGTGTCTCTATTCTCCTCCATCTTTTCGTCTCCTTGTGTCTCTATTCTCCTCCATCTTTCCATCTCCTTGTGTCTCTATTCTCCTCCATCTTTCCGTCTCCTCGTGTCTCTATTCTCCTCCATCTTTCCGTCTCCTCGTGTCTCTATTCTCCTCCATCTTTCCGTCTCCTCGTGTCTCTATTCTCCTCCATCTTTCCGTCTCCTCGTGTCTCTATCCTCCTCCATCTTTCCATCTCCTCGTGTCTCTATTCTCCTCCATCTTTCAGTCTCCTCGTGTCTCCATCCTCCTCCATCTTTACGTCTCCTCGTTTCTCTATTCTCCATCATTCCGTCTCCTCGTATCTCTATCCTCCTCTATCTTTCCAACTCCTCCTGTCTCTATTCTCCTCCATCTTTCCGTCTCCTCGTGTCTCTATCCTCCTCCATCTTTCCATCTTCTCGTGTCTCTATTCTCCTCCATCTTTCCATCTTCTTGTGTCTCTATTCTCCTCCATCTTTTCGTCTCCTTGTGTCTCTATTCTCCTCCATCTTTTCGTCTCCTTGTGTCTCTATTCTCCTCCATCTTTCCATCTCCTTGAGTCTCTATTCTCCTCCCTCTTTTCGTCTCCTCGTGTCTCTATTCTACTCCATCTTTCCGTCTCCTCGTGTCTCTATTCATCACCCATCTTTCTGTCTCTCGTTGTCTTATTCTCCTCCACCTTTCCATATCCTTTTGTCTCTATCCTCCTCCATCTTTCCATCTCCTCGTGTCTCTATTCTCCTCCATCTTTCAGTCTCCTCATGTCTCCATCCTCCTCCATCTTTACGTCTCCTCGTTTCTCTATTCTCCATCATTCCGTCTCCTCATGTCTCTATCCTCCTCCATCTTTCAGTCTCCTCATGTCTCTATTCTCCTCCATCTTTCTGTCTCCTCGTGTCTCTATCCTCCTCCAGCTTTCCATCTCTTTGTGTCTGGTCCTCCTCATTCCTTCACATCTCCACTTTTCTCTATATTCCTTATCCCCTTTTTTTTTTTCCCCCAGGGGGGGGGTGGGGGGGGGGGGGGGTGGGGGTTTTTTTTCTTTCCTCGTGTCTCTATTCTCCTCCATCTTTACATCTCATGGTGTCTCTATCCTCCTTCATCTTTCCGTCTCTTTGTGTCTCTATTCTCCTCCATCTTTCCGTCTCCTCATGTCTCTATTCTCCTCCACCTTTCCATATCCTTTTGTCTCTATCCTCCTCCATCTTTCTGTCTCCCTGTGTCTCTGTCCTCCTCCATCTTTCTGTCTCCTTGTGTCTCTATCCTTCTCCATCTTTCCGTCTCCTTGAGTCTCTATCCTCCTCCATCTTTCAGTCTCCTCGTGTCTCTATCCTCCTCCATCTTTTACCAAGTCTTTTGTCTCGTTCCTCCTACTATCGGTCTCAATCGTGTCTCTATCCTCCTCTATCTTTCCATCTCCTCCTGTCTCTATCCTCCTTAATTTTCGTCTCCGAATGTCTCTATCTCACTCTATCTTTCCGTCTTCCTACTTTTCTCTATACTCTCTTTCTTTACGTTTGTTCACCCCCTTCCCACCCCCCCACCCTTTTTTTTACGGTGTCTCGATCTCCTCTTTCTTTCCAGTCTCTCATGTCTATTTGTATCGCCATCTGTCCAATATCTGTGTCTCTATTCACCTCCATCTTTCGTTAATCATCGTGGTCTCTATTCTCCTCCATCTTTCCGTCTCCTCATGTCTCTATTCGCCGTCATCTTTCCGTCTCCTCGTGTCTCTATTCTCCTCTATCTTTCTGTGTCTCCTGTGTCTTATTTCTCCCTCCATCTTTCCTTCTCCTCTTGTCTCTATTCTCCTCCATCTTTCCATCTCCTCATGTCACTATTCTCCTCAACCCTTCCATCTCCTCCTCTCTCTATCCTTCTCCATCTTTCTGTCTTCTCATGTCTCTATTCTCCTGCATCTTTCCATCTCCTCCTCTCTCTATCATCCTCTATCTTTCGGTCTCTTCATGTCTCTATTCTACTCCATCTTTCCGTGTCCTCATGTCTCTATTCTCCTCAGCTTCCATCTCCAAGTGTCTCTATTCTACTCCATTCTTTCCATTCCCGGTCTCTATCTCTACATCTTTCCAATCTCCCTCGTCTGGGGTGTCTCTATTCTCCCTCCATCTTTCTTCTCCTTGTGTTTTTTTTTCCACCCCCTTTCCCTATTCTCCTCCATCTGTCCATCTCCTCGTGTCTCTATCCTCCTACATCTTTCCGTCTCCTCATGTCTCAATTCTCCTCCATCTTTCCATCTTCTCTTGTCTCTATTCTCCTCCATCTTTCCGTCTCCTTTTGTCTATTTCTCCTTCATTTTTCCCATTCTCTCGATGTTCTCTATTCTCCTATGTCTTTCCATCTCCTCGTGTCTCTATTCTCCTCCATCTTTCCATCTCCTCGTGTCTCTATTCTCCTCCATCTTTCCGTGTCCTTGTGTCTCTATTCTCCTCCGTCTTTCCATCTCCTTGTGTCTCTATTCTCCTCCGTCTTTCCATCTACTCGTGTCTCTTTTCTCCTCCATCTTTCCTTCTCCTTGCGTCTCTATGCTCCTCCATATTTATTTTTTTTTTTTTTTTTTTTTTTTTTTTTTTACCGTTCTCCTTGTGTCTCTATTCTCCTCCATCTTTCCGTCTCCTCATGTCTCTATTCTCCTCCATCTTTCCATCTCCTTGTGTCTCTATTCTCCTCCATCTTTCCATCTCCTCGTGTCTCTATCCTCCTCCATCTTTCCATCTCCTCGTGTCTCTATTCTCCTCCATCTTTCCATCTTCTCGTGTCTCTATTCTCCTCCATCTTTCCGTCTCCTTGTGTCTCTATTCTCCTCCATCTTTCCGTCTCCTCGTGTCTCTATTCTCCTCCATCTTTCCGTCTCCTCGTGTCTCTATTCTCCTCCATCTTTCCATCTTCTCGTGTCTCAATTCTCCTCCATCTTTCCTTCTTCTCCTGTCTCTATTCTCCTCCATCTTTCCATCTCCTCGTGTCTCTATTCTCCTCCATCTTTCCACCTCCTCATGTCTCTATTCTACTCCATCATTCCGTCTCCTCGTGTCTCTATTCTCCTCCATCTTTCCGTCTCCTTTTGTCTCTATCCTCCTCCATCTTTCCATCTCCTCGTGTCTCTATTCTCCTACGTCTTTCCATCTCCTCGTGTCTCTATTCTCCTCCATCTTTCCATCTCCTCGTGTCTCTATTCTCCTCCATCTTTCCGTTGTCATTGTGTCTCTATTCTCCTCCGTCTTTTGTCTCATCTGTTGTCTTATTTCTCCATACGGTCTTTCCATCTCCTTGTGTCTCTATTCTCCTCCGTCTTTCCATCTCCTTGTGTCTCTATTCTCCTCCGTCTTTCCATCTCCTCGTGTCTCTTTTCTCCTCCATCTTTCCTTCTCCTTGCGTCTCTATGCTCCTCCATATTTCCGTCTCCTTGTGTCTCTATTCTCCTCCATCTTTCCGTCTCCTCATGTCTCTATTCTCCTCCAGCTTAGCATCTCCTCGTGTCTCTATTCTCCTCCATCTTTCCATCTCCTCGTGTCTCTATCCTCCTCCATCTTTCCGTCTTCTAGTGTCTCTATTCTCCTCCATCTTTCCGTCTTCTAGTGTCTCTATTCTCCTCCATCTTTCCGTCTTCTAGTGTCTCTATTCTCCTCCATCTTTCCGTCTCCTCATGTCTCAATTCTCCTCCATCTTTCCAACTTCTCGTGTCTCTATTCTCCTCCATCTTTCCGTCTCCTCGTGTCTCTATTCTCCTCCATCTTTCCGTCTCCTCGTGTCTCTATTCTCCTCCATCTTTCCATCTCCTCGTGTCTCTATTCTCCTCCATCTTTCCGTCTCCTCATGTCTCTATTCTCCTCCATCTTTCCGTCTCCTCGTGTCTCTATTCTACTCCATCATTCCGTCTCCTCGTGTCTCTATTCTCCTCCATAAAAAAAATAATCTTTCGTTCCTTCGTGTTTATTCTCCTCCTTTCTTTCTGTCTCCTCATGTCTCTATCCTCCTCCATCATTCCATCTTCTCGTTTCTCTATTATCCTCCATCTTTCAATCTACTCGTGTCTCTATTCTCCTAAATCTTTTCGTCTCCTTGTGTCTCTATTCTCCTCCTTTTTCCGTTCTCCATCTGTCTCTATTCTCCTCCATCTTTCCTTCTCCTCGTGTCTCTATTCTCCTACATCTTTCCTCGTTCTCTCATGTATCTATCACTTCCTCATCTTCCATATCCTGTTGGTCTCTATTCTTCTCTTCTTTCCGTCTCCTCTGTCTCTTTTTATCCTACATTTTTAGTTCTCCTCGTGTCTCTATTCTCCTCCATCTTTCCATCTCCTCGTGTCTCTATCCTCCTCCATCTTTCCATCTCCTCGTGTCTCTATTCTCCTCCATCTTTCCATCTCCTCGTGTCTCTATTCTCCTCCATCTTTCCTTCTCCTCGTGTCTCTATCCTTCTCCATCTTTAGGTCTCGTCTATTATGGGTTAGACCTGGCTCCATTATGGCGTTGACCTTCTATCCATGTGGGGAGCAAAATTTTTTGGTAATAGAATTTCTCCTACCAGTTCTTTTACCGGATTTCTATGAAGGGAAAGCACTTTTTCATTGCTGGGGGGGGATCAGCTTACCAAACTTTGGTGTGTTATTCTGACGTTATATTTAATCTGGCTTATTGGAATTCCGCAGTCGTCTCTCAGACGAGGTGAAATTGTATTACTTACACGCGGTCGTTTGAATATTTTTTTTGTCAGTGTTGTATAAGAAATGTGTGATTTATCTGGATAATCTGCAGCAGCTGAAGAGCGATCGGGCCGGCGGTCTACGGCTGAGTGGCATTTACTGTGACAGTAGAGATTTGTCTCTGAGATGACTCTGAGGATCTCTTCCGGAGCTGCTCCCGGGCGGTTACATAAATGTTCAGTGTATAAAATCCATCAGGCGGAATACAGAGCGGCCGGGAAGCTTCCTGAAACCTCATTTGTTCCTTCTATTCTTGGATGACAGAATGTTATGGGATGCACTGTAATGGAAGCGCTTCACCTGCGCCTCACCGACGCTCAAGCCAAAACAAGGAGAGCAGAAATGGGGTCTTATATCTGTGGGTTTCAGTGGTGGTCATCTCACCCCGAGGAACAAGATGCCACCCCCCATTGCTTTTATTCATCCCAGTGGTCGACACCCAACTTTGCATGAATGTATGAAAAAGTCCTTATGGGTGGCACAAAGTCTAACACTGATCACCCAAATCGCAAACCCTAGCCCCGCCCCGCGACTTATTCTAGCACCGCTTTTTCTATTTAAAAAATAAAAACTTGTGAAAAAAAATCAGATTTTTTTAAAAAAAAAAAAATTACAAATAAGGGATAATGATAAAAGAAATGTAAAGTAAAAGCAACATGAAAATAAAACCAAACACCTTTGCTGTTTTAAAAAAGTAGGATTCTTGAAGCCACCAGTGGAGCTGATTCTTTGGGCCACCAGTGGAGATGATTCTTGGGGCCACCAGTGGAGGTGATTCTTGGGGCCCACCAGTGGAGATGATTCTTGGGGCCACCAGTGGAGCTGATTCTTTGGCTCACTAGTGGAGATGATTCTTGGGGTCCACCAGTGGAGGTGATTCTTGCGGTCACCAGTGGAGATGATTCTTGGGGTCCAGCAGTGGAGATGATTCGTGGGGCCACCAGTGGAGATGATTCTTGGGCCACCAGTGGAGATGATTCTTGGGGCCCACCAGTGGAGAGGATTCTTGGGCCACCAGTGGAGCTGATTCTAAGGGCCACCAGTGGAGATGATTCTTGGGGCCCACCAGGCGAGCTGATTCTTTGGCCCACCAGTGGAGATGATTCTTGGAGTCCACCAGTGGAGGTGATTCTTGTGGTCACCAGTGAAGATTATTCTTGGGGTCCACCAGGGGAGATGATGCTTGGGGCCAACCGGTGGAGATGATTCTTTGGCTCACCAGTGGAGGTGATTCTTGGGGCCCACCAGTGGAGTTTATCTTGGAGCCCACCAGTGGAGGTGATTCTTGGGGCCACCAGTGGAGCTGATTCTTTGGCTCACCAGTGGAGGTGATTCTTGGGGTCCAGCAGTGGGAGGTGATTCTTGGGGCCACCAGTGGAGATGATTCTTGGGCCACCAGTGGAGATGATTCTTGGGCCACCAGTGGAGATGATTCTTGGGGCCCACCAGTGGAGCTGATTCTAAGGGCCACCAGTGGAGATAATTCTTGGGCCCACCAGGCGAGCTGATTATTTGGCCCACCAGTGGAGGTGATTCTTGTGGTCACCAGTGGAGATGATTCTTGGGGTCCACCAGTGGATGTGATTCTTGAAGCCACCATTGGAGCTGATTCTTGGGGCCACCAGTGGAGATGATTCTTGGGGCCACCAGTGGAGATGATACTTGAGGCCACCAGTGGAGTTGATTCTTGGGGCCCACTAGTGGAAGTGATTCATGGGGCCCACCAGGCGAGCTGATTCTTTGGCCCACCAGTGGAGATAATTCTTGGGGTCCACCAGTGGAGGTGATACTTGGGGCCACCTTTGGAAATGATTCTTGGTGCCACCAGTGGAGTTGATTCTTTAGGCCCCTCCTGTGAAGATGATTCTTGGGGCCACCAGTGGAGATGGTTCTTGGGGCCACCAGTGGAGTTGATTCTTGGGGCCACCAGTGAAGATTATTCCTGGGGCCCACCAGTGGAATGGATTCTTGGTATTCACCAGTGGAGCTGATTCTTGGGTCCACCCTATATCTACTGTACATGCCTCTTATACTCTGCCTCTTGCTTTTTGCCCCTCCCAAGGATTTCAACTCCAGGTTTGCCACACTCAGGGGCCCAAGAGGGGTTCCCAATGTTCCCCTGTGGGCCATCCCGAGTCTGTGCGTCTACTTAAAAAAAACAGCTTGCTCAGGAAGCAGGGTAAACAATGCATCCAGGATCTGGTTATGCAGTGGACAGGAGATGGAAGTTAGGGCCACACCGGGCCACCAGGGTAATTTGCAAGTTAAGTAAATCTTTTTAGCCATATCACATTGCTTTATGGAAACCCTCAGCAGGTAGGGAGGTCGCAGCTGTTGATGGATCTTTTTATGGCTATTCTCAGTCTAATCTTGACCTGTTCGATGGACTTGGGCATTCATGTCTAATTCCCTTTTAGTGAGGCCACCTCAGCATTATGGCTGCCCTCAAAGGGCCACTGTGCGCTGTGTGATCTGTAAAAGATCCAGATACCCTTAAGGGTTGTATAAAAGCCCCTTCCGCCTCTTTAGCACCAAGCTCCCTTCCTTGGAGGGCGGCTACGGGACCTGGGTAGGGCTGTCAGCGGAATCCAAGATGGCGCCTGTTCCCTGTGCTTGCGCCTCTGCCAAGATCTGGCTGTGTCCTCCAGGGTCAGAGGAGAGCCAGTCCTTCTGCGTCCATCCCTGGCCCACCTCTGCTCTCTGTGTCTAAGCTTGGGCCGGATAGTGCCCGCGTGCCTGGAGTTTGATACATTTGGCTTTGGGTGTTTTACACTAGTTTAGTACTGTCCGCACTTATGTTTTCCTAGCACTCAATGACCTCAGGTGGCACTATTAGTTTATTTCGGGGAAGACATCACTAGACTGCTATAGAGCGCCCTGGCAGTAGCAGCTTGCTGATGGTTTCCACTTAGTAACGTTGTTTTCTGAATAATGTAGCAGAAGGTTTTGTTCCTTTTTGCGGAGCTTCCTCTCTCTCTTTTACTGTTACTGTTATGTTTTCTTCGGAGGTTCCTCTCTCTGTTACTGTTATGTTTTCTTCTGAGGTTCCTCTCTCTGTTACTGTTATGTTTTTGTACTTTTCGCCTCACGCAGACGCTTTCTACCCGTTCCCTGTGATCTGCACTTGTGCTTTATCTGAAGTCTGGAACATTCCATGCGGAGGAGAATCAGACGATGCTAATGAGCGGCCCAAGCCCCTCGCCCCCCAATATCATCCTCCTCGGTATTTATACCTTTCATATGTATTTTTAGTTCAAGCTATTTCGTGGCTCAGACATTTGTTTCTATAGAAACAGTCGGAGATTTCACTTCTGTATTTAGTACCTAAAATATCATTCTTTGTTGTTATGAATTAGCAATTTTAAGTAAATCCACCTCCTCGCATCTGCTCTGAAGCCGGAGAATCCGGGAGAGGTAAGAAAAGGCGCCATATGATCAGTATATGGTCACTGTATGGAGGTAATATACTGTCTGCAGAGCCTGTATACACTGGTGTCTACCACTATATGGTCATTGTATGGAGGTAATATACAGTCTTCAGAGCCTGTGTACACTGGTGTCTACCACTATATGGTCATTGTATGGAGATAATATACAGTCTGCATAACCTGTGTACACTGGTGTCTACCACTATATGGTCATTGTATGGAGGTAATATGCAAACTGCAGAGCCTGTGTACACTGGTGTCTACCACTATATGGTCACTCTATATAGGTAATATACAGTCTGCTGAGCCTGTATACACTGGTGTCTACCACTATATGGTCATTGTATGGAGGTAATATACAGTCTGCAGAGCCTGTGTACACTGGTGTCTACCACTATATGGTCACTGTGTGGAGGTAATATACAGTCTGCAGAGCCTGTGTACACTGGTGTCTACCACTATATGGTCACTGTATGGTGGTAATATATGTCAGCAGAGCCTGTGTAGTGATGTCACATGTGGTGGTTGCATTTGGTCATGGTCTGGCAGTATTATTTGATCCCTATGTAGTAATATTATTGGGTCTTGGTACTTTCTTTAGTTACAATCATATGTAGGGTACACTTGCTCCATGTATATTTGTATAATTCGGTAACTGTATGACAGTTATTTTGGGTTATTACACTGTCATATGCAGGTGAGTGGTTTTGAAAAAGTTAATATCTTATGGCTGCTTTTCATTGCCCAGTGACTGCTGAGGGGATGGACGGGATCTGTGTGGAACACGCCTAAAAATTAGTGACAGGAACATATGTTTTTTTTCTCTGTAAACATATACAACGCAGTTCATGATGTGGTGAGAAAAATACTGTGGAAACCCAGCACTACTGAGCAAAACGTAACACAGAGGGTCCGGGTCTCGGATGTTCTCGGACCCCAGCAATGCTCCTGCCTAGCACAGTATTTGGGTGCACCCGATCTCCACTTAGCACTGTGTATGACAAGTCCCATTGCCCGGGCTAATGGCTTCCTGTTATCTCCATTGACCCCGCTCTCAGCGCTCATATCGTGAAATGCTGTATTTGAATTTATTATTGTCTTTAAATGTCATTGGAAGGAAGACGTATGAGTGGAGCTGGTGGAGCATGCTGAGCGCCGCTGCCAGCGCCGGGCGCCCCTCCGTTATCTGACCGCGGCCTCATCAAACCAGAAACAGATTTACAAGGAGAAGACGATAAGTAAATCCTGGGGAGGGAAGCGTCAGCTCCTCGGCTCCGCTCACCACATGTTCCTGGAGATGATGCTGAGGCAATTGCGCTGTGTTATGAGCGGCGGCTTCTCCAGTCTGGGCCGCGGTAATTACATCTATGAGCAGCGTCCTTCTCTTCCTGTAACACATTTATGTTTCCTTATAAAGTTCCAGCAGATCCGTGCTTCTTTTGCTTTGTTGCAGTCGGTGCGTAATATGATATAACGGACACGTGCTCCTCGTTATAACCTTCCAGCTGTTCTCAACGTAAATCAGAAAACCGTAGATCAGCACTTGCTGGATGGAGGAAAAGCTGCAGTCGGAACCTTCTTTAAAATTGGCATATATTCTCTTTATTTCACATTCTTTAAAATCCACAGCACTGTTCGCTGTTAATTACAAACACAGGTAGACACCAGTATGGGCTCGATGGTAGATGGCCAAGACCGACGCGTTTCAGGTCACATGACCCTTACTCATGGTCCATGAGTAAGGGTCATGTGACCTGAAACGCGTCGGTCTTGGCCATCTACCATCGAGCGAACAGTGCTGTGGATTTTAAAGAATGTGAAATAAAGAGAATATATGCCAATTTTAAAGAAGGTTCCGACTGCAGCTTTTCCTCCATCCAGCAAGTGCTGATCTACGGTTTTCTGATTTACGTTGAAAACCAAGGGTGCCGCCTAGGATCGTGCACTGCTACAAGTCTGGAAGTGGTTTTGGTTCCACGCCCAAAGAGGTGAGCTGTTTATTCCTTCATTGGATTCGTGCCAGCTGTTCTCCTTACATGATATGAATACTCAGACTCTGTCCTTCTAGGATACAAAGTGTCAGTTTCCTGGCAAAAGGGAAAATTGCTGTTCTATGTTTTGAGGAGACGAGTCTGATACAAAGTAACAAGGGCGCAGGTTCTCAACCAATGGAAACAGGAATTTGTATTGGGAGGTTTTATTCACTTACAGGAAGCAAAGGTCCCAAAGACTGCGAGGAATTGTCTGGTTTTTACTTATATTTAGAGAAAGTGTTAGGGTATGTTCACACGGTGTATTGGGGTGCATACAGTACGCGCCCCAATATGTTGGGTGTTTTGGAAGCAGCGCATACTCCCAAAGCATGGGAGGGCCAGCCCCATGCACCGCTATTATCAGTAGCGCGTAAGCGCCGTGAACAATTGACGTCACCTCTCTCCCCGGGCGTAAGATATAATTGTATTGTACACCCGGAAGACGACGCGTCATTCCCAGCTGTCTTCGGAGAGCTATGAATTACAGTAATTGCGCTGTGCATTTTGCCGTGTATAAAGTGCAATTATGCAGCGAAATGCAAATAAGCCGCGTGAACATACCATTATTAACCCCTTAACGACATCATTCTGCTGCATAGAGTGTATGGGCCAGGCTGAGCCCGCTCTATACACAATAGGTGGCGGGTGTTAATTACTGCAGATACCTGCCGTCAGCAGCCGGGATCAGAGACGGCTCCAATCCTGGCCTTTTGCATGGCTTAATCTTTGAGACAAGCATATGCCTACTGGCAGGATCAACCAGGGAGGAGGGTCTCGACCGAGGAGGACCGAGAGAGAGGCGCAGAGTCGGGAGAGCGGGGTTCGGGGACGATGTGCGCCTCACCCTCTCAGCTCACGGCTCCGGCCGGGGCTTGACCTGCTAGCCCCGTGCTGCGCCAACGACCCCACCGCCCGCCGCCTCTCTCTGTCCGGAGGACAGGTTTGGCGAGAGTGCTCCTCAAACTGTCCCTGAGAGCTGAGGAGTGGCGGAGCGGGTGCCTGAGAAGTTCCCATGCGACTTCAACAAGTCCGTGTTTCGGATGGGTGCTACTCTGCGCACCAGGTGGACGCTGAGCCCCGCGGGTCTCAAGCCCGGGATGAAGCAGTGAGGCGACAACCAGGCAGGCCTCGCCCACCGCTCGGGGACGGCCACGGACAACAGCAACGGTGGGCAGCTGGGGGACACCCGCCGAAGTTTGGAGCCAGGGAGTTACTTTGTGCCGACGTGCAGGTTGGTGCGCACCGGGGCAAATCATGCCGGGTAGACACATGGAGGACAAAGCTGGGTGTGGATCGGTGGCACGTCCGTGATATCCAGGACTTCTCGGGCAAAAAACAGGTTCCTCACAGAGGCAAAGCGAGGTATTGGCCGGTCCGTCAAGGGACAATCACCTACCCCGCTGACGGTGCAGGGGGAGGCGGAGCATGAAACAGACAAAGGAGACGAACCACCCAATCCCGGCCTTTTAACTACTTAGATCATTTGGTCCCACCAGTGAAGCTGATCCTTACGGCACCAGTGGGTGTTTTCTTGGGGTCCCAGTGGAGATGATTTTGGGATCACAAGTGGGGGTGATTTTTGGGGACACCAGGGGAGATGATTTTTGGGGGGGTCCCCAGTGGAGTATTCTTGGGATCACAAGTGGAGATTTCTTGGGCCCCCGGGGGGAGATGATTTTTGGGGGCCACCATGGAGTTGATTCTTGAAGTCACGTAAAATGATTCTTTGGGGCCCACCGGGGATTTGATTTTTTGGGGCCCCCGGGAGATGATTTTTTGGGGGCCCACCAGTGGAATGTTTCTTGGGGCCCCCAGGGGAGCTGATTCTTAGGACCCATCGGGGAGAATTCTTGGTCCCCTAGGGGAGCGATTTCTAGGGCCCCCTTTTGGAGATGATTCTTGGGCCCACCAGTGGAGATGATTCTTGGGGCCCCCCAGTGGAGATAATTCTTGCTCCCCACCAGTGAGTTGGATTTGGGCCCCCAGTGGGATGTTTTCTTGGGGGCCCACCGGGGAGATGATTCTGGGCCCACCAGTTGAGTTGATTTTTGGGCCCCACCAGTGGAGATTTCTTGGGGTCCCGTAAAGGTTTTTTCTTGGGGTCATCCGGGGGAGTTGTTCTTGGGGTCCAAAGTGGATTTGATTCCGGGAAAATCCACCATGAATTTATTTTGGGGCCTGTCAGGGGTTTGATTCTTGGTGACCCAGGGGAGCGATTCGGGGGCCCACCAGGGAAAAATTCTTAGGCTCCCAGTGAGCTGATTCTTTGGGGCCCCAGTGGAGTTGATTCTTGGGGCCCATCGTGGGCTGATTCTTGGGCCACCGTGGAGTTGTTCGGGGCCCCCTGTGGAGGGGGTTCTTGGGGTCCATAGTGGAGAATTCTTGGGGCCCACCCAGGGGAGATGATTTTTGGGGACCACTATAGAGCTGATTTTTTGGGGCCACCTGGGGGGTTTTTTGGGGCCCATCAGTGGATTTGGTTCTTGGGGCCCATCAGGGGAGTGTTATTGGAGCCAACAGGGAGTTGATTCTTGGGCCCCTCAGGGGAGTGGTTTTCTTGGGGTCACCGGGGAGATGATTTTTGGGGGCCCCCACAAGTGGAGATGATTCTTGGGGCACCAGTGGAAGTGATTCTTGGGGTCCCCATGGAGGTGATTCTTGGCCCCCCAGTAGGAGTTCTTGGGCCCCACCAGTGGAGGTGATTCTTGGGATCCATGTGGAGATGATTTTTTGGGGGCCACCATGGAGTAATTTTGGGGCCACCATGGAGATAATTCTTGGGGCTCCCCCAGTGGAGTGTCTTGGGGCCTCAGGGGATGATTTTGGGGCCCATCAGGGGAGCTGATTTTTGGGGCCCCCATGGGTGATTTTTGGGGCCCCCTGGGTGGAGTGGATTTTTGGGGTCCACCAGGGGGAAAATGATTTTTGGGGGCCCCCCAATGGAATGATTCTTATGAGATGTTTCTTGGGACCACCGTAGAGGATTTTTGGGGGCCACCAGTGGAGGTAAATTCTTTGGGGCCCCATTTGTTGTTTCTTGGGGCCCTCAGGAGCGATTTTGGAGCCCACAGTGGAGTTGATTTTTGGGCCCCCCTAAATGGAGTGGATTCTTGGGGTCCACCGTGGAGATGATTCTTGGGGCCACCAGGGGAGATGATTCTTGGGGCCCACCAGGGGGAATGTTTCGGGGGCCACCAGTGGGGGTGATTTTTGGGGGGCCCCCCAGTGGAGGGATTTTTGGGCCCCCCACGTAGAAAATGATTCTTGGGGCCCCCCCAGTGGAGATGATTCGTGGGGCCACCAGTGGAGGTGATTCTTGGATCCACTAGTGGGGATTCTTGGGGCCCCAGGGGAGATGATTCTTTGGGGCCCCACCAGTGGAGTGATTTTTTGGGGCCCCAAGTGGAGGTTTGTTTTTGGGACCCACTGTGGAAAAGATTCTTGGGGCCACCGGGGGAGATGATTTTTGGGCCCCAGGGGGAGGTGATTTTTAGGGATCCCCCAGTGGAGCTGAATCTTGGGGCCCCCAGTGGAGTGATTTTGGGTCCCCCCCGTAGAGCTGAATCTTGGGGCCCACCAGTGGAGCTGATTCCTTGGGGCCCAACCAGTGAAGATGTTTTTTTGGGGCCCCCAGGGGAGGGATTCTTGGGGCCCACCAGTGGAGGGATTTTTGGGGCCCCCCAGTGGAGAGGATTCTTGGCCCCCAAATAGAGATGTTCTTGGGGCCCACCAGTGGAGGTGATTCTTGGGACCCACAGGGAGATGTTTTTTGGGGGCCCCAGTGGAGATAACTTTGGGGCCAATGGAGATAATTCTGGGGTCCACCGTGGAGCTGATTTTGGGGGCCCCCATCAGTGGAGTTGATTCTTGGGGCCATCAGTGGAGTGATTTTTGGGGGCCACCGTGGGTTATTTTTGGGGCCCCCCGGTGGAGGGGATTCTTTGGGGTCCACCAGGGAGATGATTCTTGGGGCCCACCAATGGAGATGTTTCTTGGGGGCCCCCCCAGGGGAAAGGTGATTTTGGGGTCCCCAATGGAGGTGATTTTTCCCCCCCACAATAAGATGATTATTGGGATCCACCTGTAATGATTCTTGGGGGCCCCAGGGAGGGATTTTTGGGGGCCACAGGGGAGTTGATTTCTTGGGGCCCTCGTGGAGCTGATTATGGAGTCCAACCAGTGGAGTTGATTTTTGGGGCCCCCTTAGTGGAGTGGATTCTTGGGGTCCCCCAGGGGAGATGATTCTTGGGGGCCACCGTGGAGTGATTCGGGGGGCCCCCCAGTGGAGAGATTCTTGGGGCCCCCCGGGAGAGATTCTTGGGGCCACCGTGGGGGTGATTTTGGGGTCCCAGTGGGGGTAAATTTTTCCCCCCCACATAGAGATGATTTTTGGGGGGCCCCCCAGTGGAGGGATTCTTGGGGCCCCCCAGGGGATTGATTTTGGGGGTCCACCAGTGGAGATGATTTTTGGGGCCCACCAATGGGATGTTTTGGGGCCACCATGGGGGTGATTCTTGGGGTCCCAATGGAGGTGATTCTTGGCCCCCCAATGAGATGATTCTTGGGGCCCCCCAGTGGAGAGGATTCTTGGGGCCCACCAGTGGATTGATTTGGGGTCCCCCATGGAATGATTCTTGGGGGCCCACAATGGGATGATTCTTGGGGCCCCCCAGTGGAGGTGATTCGTGGGGGGTCACCAATGGGGGGTGATTCTTGGCCCCACAATAGAGATGATTCTTGGTCCCCTGTGGGGATTCTTGGGCCACAGTGGAGGTTTTTGGGGCCCATCAGTGGGTTTGATTCGGGGGCCCCATCATGGGGACTGATTATTGGACCCCACCAGTGGAGTTGATTCTTGGGCCCCTTTATGGTGGATTCTTGGGGCCACCAGTGGAGATGTTTTGGGGCCACCAGTGGAGATATTTTTGGGGGCCCCCATGGAATGATTCTTGGGGCCACCATGGAGATGATTCTTGGGGCCACCAGTGGAGGTGATTTTTGGGGGTCCCGTGGAGGTGATTTTTGGGCCCCCACAGTGAATGTTTTCGGGGGCCCCACCAGTGGGAGGTTTTTGGGGGCCCCCCAGGGAGTTGATTTTTGGGGGCCCCACCATGGAGTTGATTCTTGGGGCCCCCAGGAAGATGATTCCCGGGGCCCCCCCGTGGAGGATTCTTAGGGCCACCAATGGAGTTGATTCTTACAGTTCCTGTACAAGATTGCAAAAGCCTCTTACTTTCTGCCTCATTTCTTTGTCTTTCTCACTAAAAAAAAAAGCCACAGGGCTACCATCCCTTAGGGCCCACCACACTTAAGGGCCCACTGAGCATTTCCCCTGCCCCCATGTGTGCCAATTTAAGCCTGTATATGGGGAAAAGTACAGAAGTTACATGTTAAAAGCCCCTTGGGGCTTGCCCCCATGCCGGTTTTCCCCTGGTTTCAGACGGTTTTCGTTTTGAAACCATCTGAAAACCCGGGGTGTTCAACTTTTAAAAATGGACCTTATGGAAAATCGTGCGTCCCCACTGGTTTTTCAGACCGCCCCGATCCAAAACAACATTAAACATTTTTTAAATTTCTTCCCACCCAGCAAATCATGAGCCGTCTCACGGGTCCTGCGGTGGAGCAGAAACAGATTGTTGATCTTAGGTAACTGGGCTGCAAAGTAAGGTACAAAAAACAAGTTTTTTATGTTTCTATTGAAGTGAAAACGTGAAAAAAAATGCAAAAATTTTTTATTAGGGCACAATAAAGAGAATCCGTCGGTAACGAAGCAAGAAAACTGCTGAAAAGCTGCTCAGTTGCTTTGTTCCTCCGAGCTGCACCTCACACATGATTTGTTTCGGTTTTTTCCCGTTTCTCTAGGTATCATTGAAAAATTACTCTTTGGCCGGCAAAAAGGAAACCCCCGTTCTTTCGGGAAAAAGAATTTAAAAAATGTTATTTTCAAGGTTACTCCCGGGATCCTGTCTTGCGTCTCTTTCCCATCTCCCCGGTCTTTCAGTCTCGTTTCCCCCCTCACTGTTGCTGAGTTTGTTCCCTCTCCCCGGGGGCCCGTCTGTCCCATTCCCCGGGGGCGCAGTCTCGATCCCCTCCCCCGGTGCTGCATCTCGTTTCCATTCCCCGGGGTGCATCCGTTCCCATCTCCCCGTTGCTGCAGTCTCGTTCCCATCTCCCTGTCTGCATTCGTTCCCCTCTCCCCCGGTGCTGCGTCTCGTTCCCATTCCCCTGTGCTGCGTTCCCTTTCCCCTCTCCCCGGTGCTGCAGTCTCATTCCCATCTCCCCGGTGCTGCAGTCTCATTCCCATCTCCTTGGTGCTGCAGTCTCATTCCCATCTCCTTGGTGGTGCAGTCTCGTTCCCATCTCCCCGTTGCTGCAGTCTCATTCCCATCTCCCCGGTGCTGCAGTCTCATTCCCATCTCCCCGGTGCTGCAGTCTCATTCCCTCCCCCGGGGCTGCAGCACATTTCCCATCTCCCCCGGGGCTGCATTCTCATTCCATCTCCCCGTGCAGAGTTGTTCCCCCCTCCCCCTTGCCCGCAGTCTCGTTCCCATTCCTTGTGCTGCGTCTCGTTCCCATCTCCCCTTTGGTGGGGGCAGTCTCGTTTTCCCCTCTCCCGTTGCGCAGTCTCGTTTCCATCTCCCCGGTGCTGCAGTCTCGTTCCCATCTCCCCGGTGCTGCAGTCTCGTTCCCATCTCCCCGGTGCTGCAGTCTCATTTCCATCTCCCCGGTGCTGCAGTCTCATTCCCATCTCCCCGGTGCTGCAGTCTCGTTCCCATCTCCCCGGTGCTGCAGTCTCATTCCCATCTCCCCGGTGCTGCAGTCTCGTTCCCATCTCCTTGGTGGTGCAGTTAAATTTCCCTTTTCCCCGGTGTGCAGCTCTTCCCATCTTTGGTGCGCAGTTCATTCCCATCTTCTGGGGTGCAGTCTCATTACCACATCCTTGGTGGTGCAGTCTCGTTCCCATCTCCCCGGTGCTGCAGTCTCATTCCCATCTCCCCGATGCTGCAGCCACATTCCCATCTCCCCCGGGCTCTTTTGTTCCCATTTTCCCCCTTCTGCAGTCTCGTCCCACTCCCCCTTGTGCAGTCTCGTTCCCCCTCTCCTGGGGTGCGTCTGTTCCCATCTCCTTTGGGCTGAGTTCATTTTTTATCTCCCCCGGGCGCAGTTCATTTCCCTTCCCCGGTGCTGCAGTCTCGTTCCCATTCCCCGGGGCTGAGTCTCAAACCCCCTCTCCCCCGGGGCTGCAGCTCGTTTCCATCTCCTTGTGGGGCATCTCGTTCCCCCTCTCCTTGTGCTGCGTCCGTTCCCATCCTCTTGGTGGTGCAGTTCCCTTTCCCATCCTTGGCTGCGTCTCTCCCCTCTCCTTGGTGGGAGTCTCGTTCCCTTTTTCCCCGTTGTGCAGTTCATTTCCCCTTTTCCCCGGTGCTGCGTCTGTTCCCAAACTCCCCGGTGCTGCAGTCTCTTTCCCATCTCTCCGGTGCTGCTGTCTCATTCCCATCTCCCCGGTGCTGCAGTCTCGTTCCCATCTCCCCGGTCCTGCAGTCTCGTCCTCTTCATGGCTTTCTTTTTCCGTTACCCCCAATGCAGAGCACATGGAGCATCCGCCCGTCGCTGCTGCAGAGCACAGCGGCATCTTCAGCGCTTCCCCAGGAATATGGTGTATTAAATAAACATGTGCCCACAGGCGCGGCAGCGCGGAGCGGGAGGCTCATAATTCACTAATAATTCACGTTCCTCCTCGGGTCGTGAGCGAGATGATGAATGCGTGAGGTCCGTACAACTGCGGCCATCTGCTGCGCTGGACGAGTGGCCAACATTGAGCCGTCAAGAGGCGCTGCAGGCGACGGAAAGGCTGCAAAGATTACATTATTTCATGAGACACCACAGGCCAAAAACAGGAAGCGGCCCCCGCCCCTGGGACCCCCGACAGGGGCCTGCCTTTAATAAATGGGGGTGTGACTGTGAAGGATGGGGCAGCAGCTGCTCGGTGGCCGCTCGTCGGGGTCTTCAGGCTCTTCCACCCGTCCCTGAACAATGTGATGATGAGACTTTCGGTCTTTTCCCCCATCCGGGGGGGCCCCAACCGGTTTAAAGTCACCCCCACCGTCCCGTCCTTCATCATCTGATCTGTGCATCTGTCACTTTATACTCGTGCTATAATCTCTCAGTTTATCCACCTTGTATTGCACGGACAGAACCAAGCGGAAGCCATAGAATATGGTGCTCATCACTTACATAGAAAAGTCTTATCTGTCATCTCCAAGGGAATCATCAGACAAAGCCCATTACTGGAATATGCTTGCGGTCATGAGGCCGCTCGACCGTCAGACGGACTTTTCTAGCATAGAGAATATCAGATATTAAAGGGGTTTTGCCACAAAGTAAAATTGACGTGGGAAGTTTGTAAATTAAATAACAAACATTTTCATCATTCATTATTATTAAAAATTCTGCACCGTTTTTGTTTTAGCTGCTCCTATAGTGGTCCATTGTTTACAGCTCGTCTCCAGGGGATACGACCAGGGCTGAGAGCTCCTCACTCCTGGTCGCATATTCTCAGACATCACCTCTCCTCTCAGACAGCTACTGACAGTTCAAACCCCAGGGGCTGTTTGTCTACTCCCATCCTCTGTGCTCCTTAGTAATCACACACACTCACAGCTGAGTGACTCTTCAACCCCTGGTGGTGTCATTCTACTCCCATCCTCTGTAATCTTTAGTAATCACACATACTCACAGCTGAGTGACTCTTCAACCCCCTGGTGGTGTCATTCTACTCCCATCCTCTGTAATCTTTAGTAATCACACACACTCCCTGCTGTGGAGTGTTCAGCCCCAGGTGCTGTCATTCTACTCCCATCCTCTGTAATCTTTAGTAATCACACACTGACTGCTGAGCGAGTTTTCAACCTCAGGTGCTGTCATTCTACTCCCATCCTCTGAAATCTTTAGTAATCACACACTCACTGCTGAGTGACTCTTAAACCCCAGGGGCTGTTTTTCTACTCCCGTCCTCTTTAATCCTTAGTAATCACACACACTCACTGCTGAGGAGTGTTCAGCCCCAGGTGCTGTCATTCTACTCCTGTCCTCTGTACTCCCTTACCCTTAGTAATTAGTCAAACAGTGCAAATAAATAATAAAAAAAGAAACCTCAATCAGGTCTGTGCATTGAGAAAGAGAAATAAAATCCACAGGTTTGGTTCCTGCAGGGATGGGAACCGAGGACCCTTGTGCCATGAGGCAAAAACTTTACCTCTGAGCTACAATGTAGCTCCTTACAGTTCTAGACATAAACAGACCATTCTTTGATTAAAGAGGGGAAAGTCCTGATGATGTCATCCTGCTGGGTCACATGATCTGCAAGATCAAACAAATCACACACGCCCCCTTCTGAGCACACAGAGCTGGAAGCAGGAGGTAGGAAATGAGATTGTGGCAAAACCCCTTTAAAATCACCAACTATCAGGTCTATGGATGCCACAAGTGAAGGTCTAACCCACAGTGTCCTCTGCGCTCTGCTTTCCCATTCAATACGTATAACAGACCATCAATCAGGTAAACCTCACGTTTCATTTAAAGGGGATGTATTCAAAGTATCTTCAAATTCTCAGCTCTAAAAATCCAGGGGCTGGGTGTTTCTCCCCCCCCCCTTCACTGTTCATGCTCGCTCCCAAGCCCTGTCCCCCCCCCCCCCCCCCACTTCTCTGTCTGAGTCCACATTTCACTGTTCCTCTCCCTATGCAGTCTTATTTTGTAAGAGCTGTTTAAATCCCACCGCCCTGCGTTCAATCGAGACAGTTGTCTATGAACTCAGTATTCGATGATCTCTTCTCCTCTCTCAGCTGGAGGATTGTTACAATTGAATCCAGTCTTCTATGAATGCCACAGAGCTCCTTTCTATGCAAGAGAGTTAGGCACCACTGATTGTAGAATCAGCTGCAGTGTGTTTCTGCTGGCTGTGCAGAGTGAAATTGCTGCGGCCTCTTACTCTGAGTGAGAGAAGCAGGGATCGAGGCACATTTCTGCTGTTTTCTGATTGTAGAAGCCCTGCAGTGTTACTGTGCAGCTGCTGGCTGTGCAGAGTGAAATGTCGCCAGCCCCTTATTCTGAGTGAGAGAGGCAGGAATGCGTGCTCCCGTGAATCCTACCGGGGGCCGGACAGAATGTAAATTAGTAGAGCCATCAGTCAATGAAATGAAAGGAGGTGGAATCCGACCGGCACTGGGGAACAGTGTTTACAGAAAACGAAGATAAGGGAGACTGTGAATACAAGATAGCTCTGCTAATGACATCCAATTGCAAAGTAGCTTGTTTTCACTGTCCCCTTATTCTGAAGACCATTTAATGAAATTATACAAACCCTTTAATTCATCGCTCTCTTTGTCTTCAGATACATTGTATACACTTTTTGTAATTTGGAGGTTTGTGGCCTTCTCCTAGTTTAGTGGAACCTGCGTCCATTCCAGAAACAAGTCCATAGATCATCCCCAATGGATAGAAAGGAGAAGCCGGACTCCAGGAGGAGGGGGAGACCACGAATCCTTTACTTTATAAAAAATGGGTACAATGTATCTGGAGAAAAAGAGACTGATGAAATAAAGGAAATTTGGGAAGATTGATTGATTGTCTGTTACACGTATTGAGCATCAGATGTTGTTACTAGATTACAAGTAGAGGAGTCACCATTGACCGGAAATGATCATATGTATGCAGTAGTTCTTTTTGTGCTAGTGAGTATAGGTTTAAGCATAGGGATTTATAGGGTGAGCCACCTATAGGTGGGGCCGCCCTTTTCAGGGCGATCACTCCACCTTTTTTTTAGGGACATAGAAGGGTAAATTGACAGGGTTAGTGTGTTTTGGAACTGCCCTATGCCTTGGATTGATACCCCATGTGAATATCTGTATTTTCGGATATATTAGCAATAGCATCGCTGTGACTGTGGTAGAGCTTGAAAAAACTTTGAGATTCTCGGTTCACATAATTTGATCAAAAGATGTTTAAGCTGCCCACGACATTCAACGTGATCTCAAATAGGGCAGTCCTACACTATTCTTTTACCTCTCAATAGAGCCTCCAGGCCTCTCACTGGGTCCACCGACCTCCTTTATCCAGAGAGAAAAAAAAAAACCAACCTGCAAACTGCACCTCTTATGACAGCTTGCAAGAGTGGGCAGGTGCAGAAAATCAAAATGGAGGCACCCTTTCCTCCCCATATAGGTTAAAATCAATATACACCAAATATAACGTATGGTTCTGCACAAAAAACACTTCTGAAAAAACATATGCAAACCTGGGTGCCACTGTGGTAGAGCTTCACTCTAATGGATTTTTATAGCTTGGTGAATAATGGTTATATTTTAAATAGGGTTCATTTGTATCCTTAGCAGATGATTTGTGACAGTCTCTTGTATTTACTTACATTACTTTTTGTTTCGGCTTTTACAGCTGCTGCCTGGCATTGAGTGCTGCACTTTAGCTTACTATTAACCAATGCATCCAACGACTTTCATGTCCAGAGTTGCATTTAGTTTAATGCAGCTGAAATTATTATGTATCTATAGCCAGAATATTACTGCAGCCTAGTGCACCTCTTGTGTCCCCCCAGGCCCTCACTGATGATGTCACGTTCTTGGATCACATGATGCTGCAGCCAATCCCCAGCCTGCTTGTACGACATGTGACCTCAGAGCTCAGCACATGACCACTGCAGCCAGTGATTGGCTGCAGCATGACCTTACCCCTATGTCAACAATGAGGGACCAGCGGCGCACACCAGACCTCCGGCAGCGCTCGACCGGTGGTGAAGAGCGAGAAAAGTACAGGTTGATCTTTAGTGCAAGTAAAAATTAAACAATCCTGATGATCTCTCCCTGCTCCGGGCCCAGACCCCGGCACCGCGCCACCCATTTTCTTGTGAGCTTTTTGACGTGCAAAATTCAATGTTTTTCCTGCAATAAGATGAGCACTGGACTATGTAAGTAAAAACCAGGAGTGGAGCAAACACAGAGAAAAGGTCTAATGGTGGCTCGCGCCTCTTCGGGGTTTAGGATTCATTCCTGGTCTTGGCTTTTGGATACTGCTGCAATATACAGTGCGTTAAAAGCACTTATTGAACCCAACCTCGAGCTCCGTTCACATCTCTTATTCGCCTGTTTTTAAGCAGGTTTTCTCCATGCGTTATTATAGGTGGTTCCTTCATTTGCTGCATTTTTTTTGCTACTTTTTTGTGCACAGGCAACATCACCGTGCTCCATGCATTTGGTGCTAATGGTCTTGCACGCCCTTCTGTTTTGTGCAGTGTCTGCCTGATCCGCACTTATTCCAATTTACGTCACTGGGATCACAATGTCATTTGTTTGTGCACTTTTTTAAATGTAATTGCAAAACATTTTAGATGTTAAGTGCGAAAAATCTGCAGTGTGAATCCGACCTAACCCCTTGTCCTATTACCTTTACCTCTGTCTTCTGGCTGCTGTGCTCTCTATTGTCTCCTCACTCGCCCCCCAGACTAACTGGCCCAATTAACAGAAAGAAGCCCAAGCTGAGCCATACATGAACTGATATAAGTTGTTGAATCCCACCCCGCCTCTCCACATATCTGATGTTCTCCCACTGCCATCAATTTGTTACTGAGACCCCATAGACCCCATTCATGGTTCCTGCTGGCTATTGTGTCCCTCTTCCATATCTGGGGCACTCGTCCCATAACCTGCTCTCCCTCCTGATTATACAGGAACAGAATTGATGTAATCAGAGAGGTAAACCCTGCGGAGGAGATGCACAAGTCGAGGGCCTGACAAATCAATGTTCTCTGCGGGTGCTGCTTGGTGGGGGGTATGTGGGAGCGCGGAGAGCGCGTGGGCTCCAGGGGCGCACAGCGACGGCTCCGGGCGGCTTCATGGAGATTAATATGTCAAATAATGGATGTTTGTATTCACTGTAAGAAATGACAGGTGCTGCTGTCAAATCTTCATCACCGCGCAGAGCTCACCGATCCGTCACCGCGAGTGACCCAATACAAATTCTAATTATTGGAAATGGCCTCCTGTCACAGCTCAAGCATCGGGGAGCGACAGGGAGTCAATATCACTCCCACCTGGTATTTCTCAGGGTCCCCTCCCTGAACCTGACATTATAGACTGGGCGAGTGGCAGCAGGACCGGATGGCAACTAAAAAGGAGCCCCCCACCAGCTCATATATACGATCTGCCCCCCCGCCCACTCAACATACAATATCCACCCCCCACCAGCCACATACAATATCCTCGCCCCACCAGCCCACATACAATATCCACCCCCCACCAGCCCACATACAATATCCACTCCCCACCAGCTCATATATATAATCCGCCCCCCCACCCCACATACAATATACGCTCCCCCACCAGCCCACATACAATATCCACTGTCAGCACCTGTCCACATACAATATTTGCTCCCTCCACCTTCTTCCATATAAAATCTGCCCTTGAGATTTTTCTTGATCATGCACTTCTCTACTTTCTAAAATAAACATCACCTTAAACACAAGCAAGAAAATAAAAGTGGCGCATAGGAAGCCCTAATCAGGGACAAGTGTAGACTGCCACTATACAAGCACCAATATAACCTACAACACCGCCATATAGAGACCACATAGCAGTCAGACACCAGCGCAGTAATAAACCACAACCCGCCAGATAAACCACAAGCAGACAACACCAGCGCAGTAAATCCTACAACACCCCATATCGAGACCACATATAGGTCCAGACACCCAGCTCAGGTATATACCTACAACACCGCCATCATAGAGGTGAGACACCACTCAGTATAACCGACAACACCGCCATATAGAACCACATAGTGGTTCAATTACCAGCTCAGGTATAACCTACAACACCTGCCATATAGAGACCACATGTGTCAGGATACCAGCTAAGTATAACCCTACAACACCGCCAGAATCGAGACCACATGGTGGTCATATACCAGACCAGTATACCCTACAACACCGCTATATAAGACCACATAAGGTCAGACACCAGCTCATGTATTACCTACAACACCGCCATATAGAGGCCACATAGAGGTCAGACACCAGCTCAGGTATGACCTACAACAACCGCCATATAGAGGCCACATAAAGGTCAGACTACCTAGCTCAGTATAAAATAAACTACAACACCACCATATAGAGACACTAGAGTCAGACACCAGCTCAGGTATAACCTACAACAGCACTTACCATAGAGAGACCAGATAGTGGGCAAGACCAGCGCAGATATAACCTACAACACTGCCATATAAGACCACATAGAGGTCAGACGCCAGCTCAGTATACCCGACAAACACTGCCAATAGAGACCACTAGTGGTCAAACACCACTCAGTATAACCCTACAACACTACCATATAGCGGCCACATAGGTAGACACCACTCAGGTATAACCTACTACACCGCCATATAAGACCAAATAGAGGTCAACACCAGCTCAGGTATAACTACTACTTCACACCATATAGAGACCACATAAGGCAGGCACCAGCTCAGGTATAACCTACAACACCGCCATATAGAGACCACATAGAAGGTCAGACACCACTCAGAATTACCTACAATACCACCAGAAGGAGACCACATAGAGGCAGATACCAGCTCAGGATAACCTACAACACCGCCCTATAGAGACCAAAAAAAGGTCAGATACCACTTCAGGTATAACCTACCAACACCGCCATATAGAGACCACAGAGTGGTCAATACCAGCTCAGGTATAAACTACAACACCGTTTTTATAATCGAGACCAACTCGAGGCCAACACCACTTCAGGGATACCTAACAACACCTGCCATAATAAGACCACCTAGAGGTCAGATACCAGCTCTGGTATAACCTACAACAACCACCATATAGAGACCATATTAGTGGCCAAACACCAGCTCAGGTATACACCTACAACAACCGCCATATGGAGACCACATAGAGGTCCAAGACACCAGCGCAGGTATAACTGTTAACATCCCCCTAAGAGTCCACATAGAGGTCAGAACCAGCTCAGTTATAACCTACAACCCCGCCTTATGGAGACCAATAGTGGTCAGACACAGCTCAGAATAACTTAGAACATCACCCTATTAGAGACCACATAGAAGTCAGACACCAGCTCAGGTATAACCACAAATCGCCATAGAGAGACCACATAGTGGTCAGACACCAGCTCAGTGATAACCTACAACACTACATATAGAGGCTACATAGTGTCAGACACAAGCTCAGTAGAACCTACAACACCGCCATATGGAGACCATATAGTGGTCAGACACCAGCTCAGGTATAACTTATAACATCACCTATAGAGACCACAGAAGAAGTCAGAACACAGCCAGGATAACCTACAGATCCGCCATAATAGAGACCACTATAGTGGTCAGACACCACTCAGGTATAACCTAACAATCACTACCATATACAGGCTACTAAAGGCAACACCAGCTCAGGTATAACTACAACACTACCATATCGAGGCTACATATGTCAGACACCAGCTCAGTATACCTACACACCGCCATCGAAACCACATAGTTGTCAGACACCAGCTCAGGTAAGAACCTACAACACTACCATATAGAGGCTACATAGTGGGTCAGACACCCAAGCTCAGGTATAACCTACAACACCACCAATGATAGAGACCCATAGAGGTCAACACCACTCAGGTTTAGCCTACAACCACCGCCATATCGAGACCACACAGAGGCAGACACCAGCTCAGGTATAACCATACAACATGTGTCATATAGAGATACAAGAGTCAGACCACACAAGCGCAGGTATAACCTACAGAACTCCGCCCATATAGAAACACATAGAGGTCCCAAACACCAGCTCAGAATAACCTACAACAACACGCCATATAAGACCACATAGAGGTCAGACACCCGCTTCAGGTATATCCGACAACACTGAGCCATATATAAGCCACATAGTGGATCCAGATACCACTCAGTATAACCAACAACACCACCAAACCAGAGACCACATGTGAGCCGACATCAGCTCAGGTGTAACTACAACACCACCATATAAGAGACCACATAGAGGTTGGCACCAGCTCAAGTACAAACCTAACAACACCAACCAGATAGAGACCACATAGAGCTCAGACACCAGCTGCAGGTATATACCACAACACACCATAAGAGAACCCCATAGGAGTGTCCAAAACACCACTCAGGTATACCCTCCAACACCGCCATATGGAGACCATATAGTGGTCAGAACCAGCTCAGGGATAACCTGCAACCACCCCATATACGACCACAAGAGGTCAGACACCAGCTCAAGTATACACCTACAACACCGCATAGGAGACCACATAGAGGGCAGACCCAGCTCAGTAACTTATAACATCACCCCTATAGAGACCTACATAGAGTCAGACACCAGTTCAGGTATATCCTCAACACCACCGCCATAATGGAACCATATAGTGGACAGACACCAGCTCGGTAAACTATAACATCACCCCTTTAGAGACCAACAATAGAGGGCAGACACAACTCAGTATAACCTACAACACCGCCATTTAAGACCACATAGAGTCCAACAACCAGCTCAGGAATAACCTACAACACCGCCATATAGAGACGAAATAGAGGTTCAGCACCACTCAGGATAACCTACAACAACTGCCTAAGAAACCACATAGTGATCAGATACCAGCTCAGGTATAACCTACAACACCACCATACAGAGACCACATAGTGATCAGACATCAGCTCAGGTGTAACCTACAACACCACCATATAGAGACCACATAGAGGTTGGGCACCAGCTCAAGTACAACCTACAACACCACCAGATAGAGACCACATAGAGCTCAGACACCAGCTCAGGTATAACCTACAACACCACCATATAGAGACCCCATAAGGTCAGACATCCGCTCAGGGATAACCTACAACACCGCCATATGGAGACCATATAGTGGGTCAGACTCCAGCTCAGTATAACCGGCAACACCGCCATATAGCACCACATAGAGGTCAACACCACTCAGTATAACCTACAACACCGCCATGTGGAGAACCACATATAGGGCAGAACACCAGCTCAGGTATACTTATAACATCTACCCTATAGAGACCACATAAGTCAGACACCAGTTCAGGGTTTAAATATCCGACAACTCCGCCATACATGAAACCATATAGTGGTCAGACACCAGCTCAGGTATAACTTATAACATCACCCTATAGAGACCACATAGAGGTCATAAAACCAGCTCAGTATAACATACAAATCCTGCCATATAGAGACCACATAGAGGTCAACTCCAGCTCAGGTATATCCGAGCAACACACCAATAGAGACCACAAATGTCAAACACCATCGCAGATAGACCTACAACACCACCATAAGAGAACACATAGAGGTCAGACACCAGCGTCAGGTATAACCTACAACACCGCCATATAACACACATAGAGCTCAACACAAGCTCAGTATAACCTACAACAACCACCATATAGACACCACATAGAGGTCAGACACCAGCTTCAGTATAACTTAACGAAAACCACCCATGTAGAACACTTAGAGGTCAGACACCAGCTCAGGTATAACCTACAACTTCACCATATAGAGACCACATAGAGGACAGACAACAGCTAAGGGATAACCTACAACACCGCCATATAGAGACCACATAGAGGTCAGACACTAGCTCAGGTATAACCTACAACACCACCATAAGAGACCACATAGAGGTAAAACACCAGCTCAGGTTTAACCTTCAACACCGACATATAGAGACCACATAGCGGTCCGACACCAGCTCAGGTATAACCTACAACACCGCCATATACAGACCACATAGTGGTCAGACACCAGCTCAGGTATAACCTGCAACACCATCATATAGAGACCACATAGACACTAGCGCAGGTATAATCTACAACACTGCTATGTAGAGACCATATTTTGGTCAGACACCAGCTCAGGTATAACCTGCAACACCGCCATATAGAAACCACATAGTGGTCAGACTCCAGCTCAGGTATAACCTACAACACTGCCATATAGAGACCACATAGAGGTCAAACACCGCTCTGTGTATAACCACAACACCGCATAATGAGACCACATAAGATCAGACACCAGCTCAGGGAGAACCTACAACACCGAACATTTAGGAACCCACACAAAGAGGGCAGACACCAGCTCAGGTATAACCTACAATACACCATATAGAGACCACATAAGGTCAACACCAGCTCAGTATAACCTACACACCACCAGAATAGAGACAACAGAGAGTCAGACACCACTCAGTATAACCTACCTACAACACCGCCATATACGAGACCACATAAGGGCAGACGCCAGCTCAGGTATAACCTACAACAACAACACGCCATATAGAGACCACATAGAGGTCCAAACACCAGCGCAGGTATAACCTACAACACCACCATAAGAGACCACATAGAGGTCAGACGCCAGCTCAGGTATAACCTACAACACCGCCATATAAGACCACATAGAGTCCGACAACCAGCTCAGGTATAAACTACAGACAACCACCAGATAAGACCACATGAGGTCAGACAACCACTCAGGATAACCACAACACCGCCATATAGAGAACCACATAGAGGTCAGACACCAGCTCAGGTGTAACCTACAACAACCACCATATAGAGACACATAGAGGTCAGACTCCAGCTCAGGTGTAAACCTAAAGCTCCACCATATAGAGACCCCATCGAGGTCAGACCTCCAGCTCAGGGTAAAACCTACCCTAAAAAACACCGCCATAACAACCACATAGAGGTCAGACACCAGCTCAGTAAACCTACAACACCCACCATATAGAGATCACATATGGTCAGACACCGGCTCATAAACCACAACACTGGACATATAGAAGCCACCATAGAGGTCAGACACCAGCTCAGGTAAAACCTACAACACCGCCATATAGAGACCACATAGTGGTCAGACACCGGCTCAGGTATAACCTACAAGATCGCATAAAGAGACCACATAGAGGTCAGACCTCAGCTCAGGTACAACCTACAACACCACCGTATAGAGACCACATAGAGGTCAGACACCAGTTCAGGTATAACCTACAACACCACCATATAGAGACCACTTGGAGGTCAGACACCAGCTCAGGTATAACCTACAATACGGCCATATAAGACCACATAGAGTCCAGACACTACTCAGGTTAGAACCTGCAACACCGCATAAGAGACCACATAGAGGCCAGGACACCAGCTCAGGTATAACCTACAACCACACGCCATAGAGAGACCACAAGCAGGTCAGATACCAGCTCAGGTAATCACCTACAACACCTACCATATAAGACCATCATAGTGGTCAAACACCACCACTCAGGTATAAACCTACAACCCAGCCATAATGGAGACCACATCGAGGTCACACCAGCTCAGGTAATAACTTATAACACTCACCCTATAGAGACCACAGTAGAGTCAACACCAGCTCAGGTTATAACCGAACACCGCCATATGGAGACCATATAGTGGTCAGACACACCACTCAGGTATAACTTATAACATCTACCCATAGAGACCACATAAAGTCATACACCCAGATCCAGGATAACCTACATGAATCGCCATAATAGAGACCACAGTATGGTTCAACACCAGCTCAGGTATAACCTACAACACTACCATATAGAGGCTACATAGTGGTCAGACACCAGCTCAGGTATAACCTACAACACCGCCATATGGAGACCATATAGTGGTCAGACACCAGCTCAGGTATAACTTATAACATCACCCTATAGAGACCACATAGAAGTCAGACACCAGCTCAGGTATAACCTACAAGATCGCCATATAGAGACCACATAGTGGTCAGACACCAGCTCAGGTATAACCTACAACACTACCATATAAAAACAATAGAGGTCAGACACCAGCTCAGTATAACCTCAACCCCCATATAGAGACCACATAAGGTCAGGGCACCAGCTTCAGGTATAACCTACACACCGCTAATGAGACCACATAAAAGGTCAGACACCACTCAGGTATAACTACAAAACCGCCAAAATAAGGGACCACTAGAGGTCAACACCAGTCAGGTATACCTACAACACGCCCTATAGAAGACCATAAGGGTCAGACACAACTCAGGGATAAACCTAAACACCCATATATAGACCAAAATAGAGGTCGGACACCAGCTCAGGTATTTAACCCACAACACTCGCCCTTATTAGGACCACTAGAGGTCAGGCACCCAGTTTAGGTATAACCTACAACAACCGTTATAGAGACCAAAATAGGGTCAGACACCAGCTCAGGTATAACCTACAACAAACCCCTATAGAGACCACATAGAGGTCAGACACCAGCTCAGGTATAACCTACAACACCACCATTTAGAGACCACATAGAGGTCAGACAAACCAGCTCAGTTATAAACCTACAACACGCCATATAGAAGGACCACATAGAGGTCAGACACCAGCTCAGTATAACCTTAAAAACACCCCATATAGAGAACATTTAAGGAGAACCGTAAAAAAAACAAACCCTTTTTAAAAAACCCCGGGAAAAAAA
>JAODAL010011991.1:0-97397 GCA_025379985.1 Phyllomedusa bahiana
CCCCCAAGGGAAAAGGGCCCCCCCCGCCCTCCCACCAGCCCCATGGAGACCACTACTGCCCCCCTCCCACTCCCAAGGAAAAGGGCTGCCATCACCCTCCACACCCCAGGGAGACCCCCCCCCGCCCCCCCCCAGGGCCCCCAGGGGACCACCCCCACTGTCGAACCCCCCTCACCCCCCGGGGAGACCACACCGCTGCCCCCCCAAACAACCCCGGGAGACCACCGCGCTGTCACCCCCCCCACCCTGAGGAGACATTAACCCCCCCAGGGAAAACCCCCTACCACCCCCCCCCCCGCCCCGGGCAGACCGCTACATCCTCCCCCGCCCCCAAGGAAAATGGCTGCCGCCGTCATCGCCAAACCCCCCCCCCCCCCCCCCCGGAGACCACCCCCCCCCCCCAGAGCCACAAAGAAAGAAGCCCCCCCGCCGCCCTGACCAACCACCAAACGCATTTTCAACATTCACAAAAAGTCCCAAGGGACCCCCCCCTCCCGACCCCGGGGCGACCCACCACGCACTGACAACATTGCACGAGGGGTTCTTTAATGAACTGAATTTTTAAGTCATAGGACAAAATCATCATCATCAGTAGATCTCATCCGTTATACTAGAGACCAGATCGGTCCAGTCACCCCCCGGGTCCAATCTTGGATTAACTAACACTCCAGGCAGAGGTGATACATTGGGGAAGATTTATTGATACTCGCCTTATTTTAGACAAAAAAACGGATTACCCCCGGGCAAGAGGAACAAAAATAATCATGGGGCCACGCGGGCCCGGGGAAACCCCGGGGCCCCCAGGCGGGCCGCCCCAATGACCTTACGTTGCGGCCCCGTTGGAGACCCCGGGAACTTGAAAAACGTATAGAGGACTTTGGGGGCGAGGACAACACAGTTGTCCCTAAATTTGGCACCATCACAGCTCCTTCAAGATCCCATTCTTCAAAGGGAGGCCAAAAACGAATGGAATGGGCTTAAAGGGGGTTTTTGGTCACTCTTTGATTCATCTCCCCTCAGTCCTTGTTCTCAGTTTGCATATTGAATTTCATGTTTACGGGTTTACTGGCTACTACTGCCCGCATAATGACTGCTGAGGACACCAGGCTGTACTTTTTAGGCCAGGGTTCACCTATCAAGAGACCGAACAGGTCTTACATAGCAACCATCGGGCAGCCTATCAAGAACCAACATTTTCTGTAGCTATACAACCAGTGCGGCACCTATCGGGAGAGATTGAACGGGTCTTACTATAGCGCCCAGTGCTGGCAGCCTATAGAGGATTGACAGCCCTGTACATAGCGACCGGGGCGGGGCAGCCATCAGGGAAAAATTTGAACGGGTCTGTATATAGTACCAGGCGGGGCACCCTTTAAAAGGAGCAGTTTAAAAAAGGTCCCTTAAGGGGCTTTTAAACGACCAGTGCGGCAGCCTAAAAGGAGGACAAAACAGTCTGTTTTAAGCGGGCCCCGGGAAAAAACCTTTGAAAAGGGAAAGGCCAATACAAGAGGGGATATCAAAGAAAGGTGGGACAGGGTTAATGGACACAATTGCAAAGTGACTTTTTCTACAAAGATTTTTAAACATAAAAAGCAGCAATCACTGTAGTGAGACAACCCCTTAAATGCAAAAAAATAAAAATCTGGCACATACACCCAATTTTGGTGCATTTTAGTAAACATCCCCCATTTTAGTGCAGGACCTGAGAGGACAGAGCATGATACATAGGGGAGTAAGGAGGGAGAGAAAGTTTTTCCCCACCCCCTCAGATCTTGGGCTGACTTGGGGCCATTACAAACGAACTTATGGTCCTCTGGCACTTGTAGTTTCCACAGAATATAGTTTGGGAATGACAATTCCAGCATGCCAAGCACACATGAGGTGAAATTTTCTAACGGGGGGGCAAACACAAAACAGAGTAAAAACCCTCGCTGCACGTCCAAACTAAAAAAAAAGCCAAAAAAAATTTCCCTATCGGGAGTTATTTTTAATAAAAACCTGTTCCAACTTACATACAAATTTAACTTAAGAACAAACCTACAGTCCCTTCCCCATTCTTAACCTGGGGACGGCCTGTATACCCTACTTGATCACACCTTGATTAGGCTTTAGGGTCAACCAGGCCAAGTAGGGTGAACACAGGGTATTGTTTCCCTTCATAAGTGCCCCCTTTTGGTTTTGGTCTCCTAGCACCTTATTTCTCAGTTATCTTATTGACATTTGGTTCCTTCTCTTTTCTTGTGGTTCTTTTCTTTACGTCGCTGTGAACACGTGTTTTACTCTTTTAAGCAAAGCGTTACAGGTTATGTTTTCTATACACAGCTTTTTGGGTTTTTCTGTTTTTTTCCAATACAAACTAGACCTCACCCTACAAAAATATGAGGTCTGTAGACAAAATATTAAAAAAAAAAAAAAAAAAGATATTGGTCTCAGAAATGGGATACATAGCAAGTTTTTTTTTTTTTTTTTTTTTTTTTAAAAAAGGAACATTTTTCTAAAGTAGTAAAGAATAACACAACCTTATATATATGGTATTCAACTGATCGGACTGGATGAGCGCCATGAAAACAGACCCAAAAAACAGGCTCTAATATGGCTAAAAAGTAAAAGAAAAGAAAAAACTGAGCTTATAGAGCAGCAAACAGAGCCTGTACGACAGTCTATAAAGCTTATACAACAGGAAACAGAGCCTGTAAGGCAGTGTACACAACTTACACGGCAGCAAACGAAGCCAAGGCAGTTATACAACGCATGGTACAAAAGGGGCGTATGCAAACAACCCGTACGGGAGTGCAAGCTTTTATACAGCAAATGAAGCCCGTACGGCAGTGCACACAACTTGTACTGCAACAAATTAAGACCGTACGGCACAAACTTTACTGAACAAATGAACCCGACGGGATGCACACACCTTGTACTGTAACAAATGAAGCCCGTACGGCAGTGCACACAACTAGTACTGTAACAAATGAAGCCCGTACGGCAGTGCACACAACTAGTACTGCAACAAATGAAGCCCGTACGGCAGTGCACACAACTTGTACTGAAAAAATAAGCCCCTAGGGAGTGCACACAATGTACTGCAACAAAGAAGCCCTACGGCATTTCACACAACTTTTACACAACAAATGAAGGGGCCCGAGCGTGCCAAAAAAACTTTTCGGGGCCCGGGGGCCCGTCGGGGAGGCCCCCCTCCGGGAGCCAAAGCCTATTGGGGTGTCCCTGTTGGTAAAAAGGGGGTTTTGCAAGCAAAAAACCGTACGCAAAATATAGGTGTTTTAAAATATAGCAAATGAAACCGTAGGGATGACACAACTTTTTGTACGGGGAGCATAAAAAGTACCAAAAACCTATACCGCATGCCAAAAAAACTTGTACTGTTCAAGCAGGGCCGTACGGGACAAAAAAAGCCAAGCAATGCACACAACCTATGGCAACAAAGGGGCATTACTGCAAACTGAACCTGTACGGCAGTGCACAAAGCTTATACGGTAGCAAGCGACCCTTAGGGAGTACTCACAACTAATGGGGCAAAAAGAGCCTTTAAGCAGAGCCAAGCTTGTACATACCAAACAGGGCCTCCCCAGAGCACAGCTTTTAACCAAACAAAACCCGGGGAGCCAAAACTTGTTTCGTACCAAACAGCCCTCGCAAGCAGAAGCTTGTCAGCCAAAAAGGACCTGCGCAGAGCCGAAACTTTTAACAACAAAAAGACCTGCGCAAGCAGAAGCTTTACAGACAAACGGCCTGGCAAGCATGGCTTGACAGACAAACAAGACCTGGCAGAGAGGAGCTTGTACAGACAAAAACCTGGCAGAGCATAGCTTTTACAGACAAACAGGGCCTGCCAAGCAGAGCTTGTACAGACAAACAGGACCTGCGCAGAGCATGGAGCTTTTTACAACAAACAGACCCCGCGCAGAGCATGGAGCTTGTACAGCAGCAAACAGGACCTGCGAGAGCATGGAGCTTGTACAGTACCAAACAGGACCTGCGCAGAGCATGGAGCTTTTACAGCAGCAACATACCTGCGCAGAGCAGGGAGCTTTTACAGCAGCAAACAGGACCTCGCAGAGCATGGAGCTTGTACAGCAGCAAACAGGACCTGCGCAGAGGCATGAAGCTTGTACAGCAGCAAACAGGCCCTGCGCAGAGCACGAAGCTTGTACAGTACCAAACAGGACCTGCGCAGAGCATGAAGCTTGAACAGTACCAAACAGGACCTGAGCAGAGAATGAAGGTTGTACAGAGCCAGACAGGAGCTGCGCTGAGCATGAAGCTTGTACAGTACCAAACAGGACCTGCGCAGAGAAATGGAGCTTGTACAGCAGCAAACAGGACCTGCCAGAGCATGGAGCTTGTACAGCACCAAACAGGACCTGCGCAGAGCATGGAGCTTGTACAGCACCAAACAGGACCTGCGCAGAGCATGGAGCTTGTACAGCAGCAAACGGGACCTGCGAAGAGCATGGAGCTTGTACAGCAGCAAACAGGACCTGCGCAGAGCATGAAGCTTGTACAGCAGCAAACAGGACCTGCGCAGAGCATGAAGCTTGTACAGCAGCAAACAGGACCTGCGCAGAGCATGGTGCTTTTACAGCAGCAAACCGGACCTGCGCAGTGCATGTTGCTTTTAAAGCAGCAAACAGGACCTGCGCAGAGCATGAAGCTTGTACAGCAGCAAACAGGACCTGCGCAGAGCATGAAGCTTGTACAGCAGCAAACAGGACCTGCACAGCAAACTGAAGCTATATGGCAGTGTATAGAGCACGAGCCCTTACACCAGATCTAAGGGTTCATTTTTCTACTGCGGTTTCCTGACTCTAGTGGCAAGAAACAAAAAAAAAAAAAAAAAACCCCAAAAAAACACTTGATTACTGGAAAAAAAAAACATACAAAAATAAAACCACCTTATATTTATGGAGACAAAGTGTGGCTGCGGGGACAGGTCTCCCCTGTTGTCTGAATTATGACCCCAGCTGCCGGGCATCAATCAATATTCCTGACAAGTGAATCGGAGGCTCCTATCGTGGTGCGGCAGCTGAGCACACGGCGGCTCGAGGCGTCCGCACACAATGCCGCTTCTCCCAACAAAAGGAGCCGGATAACGTCCCCGACAAGCGAAGAGCTGGGAGCCGAGATTACACGACCCGACGCTGCCACACCAGGCAGATAAGAGGGCGAACAAGTCATCAGCCAGACGCACCTGAGTGTGACTGTCACCACACTAGCCGGTGTGCATGATGACCTATGATACTGCACCTCCATTGTTCCCACAATGCAACATAACGTGTGTGACGCCAGCCGTGAAATTCGCCGTTCAAGCTCTGAACACTGACCTGTGAACATGCATCCATCTGCCGACAGGAGGATAGGACGCAGCAACACAATGCAAGGCGCTCGCTGAAATCAGGTGGGGAAAAAAAATAATCTGTGCACGATCCGGTATCCGGGCTCCCAGCTACCCGGTAACATGAGGAGCCCGAATGCATGGAGGTGATAGGCACGTTGCACAACTTTCTCTGCCCTCGCTGGAAACATTGCGCCATTGCATCAGTTTCTAATTACTTGAGCTCAGTGGCAGGTCCCAGGGCACAATGAGCCCCAACATGCCCAGGCCGCGAGACAGGTGCCCTTAGAGAGGACCGGTCGGCTCTTCTGACGCGTCTGGGTTAGTAAATACTTGTATTCACACTGAAGAGTGACTGACACAGGGAAGGTGTAACATCCACCGGTCACTTTTTCATCCACTTCCAGGAGGAACAACAGAGAAACACTGTTTTAAAGGGAATGTATAACCGGTATTTAAATTTTTACTTAAAGGGGTTGTCTCACTATAAGGATTGCTTTCTATGTTAAAGATCTTGCAAAAACAAGTCATTTTGCAAAATGTGTCCATTAACAGTGTCCTACCTATTCTTAGATATCCCCTCTTGTATGGGCTGCATCAGCTCCTCAGGTCACTATAGTTACAGACCTGTTCAATCTCTCCTGATAGGCTGCCAGCACTGGTTGCTATAGCTACAGACCTGGCTTTTACTGCAGCCTAGTGGAAGCCAGTAAACACTCCCCTGAATTCAGAATGAAACCACGAAAACAGGACTGAGGTAAGATGAATCAATGTAGTGAGACAACCCCTTTAAAGAAACCAGATAATTCATATTATTTTGTGATTTTTTTTATTTTTAAAAAAACATAAAAAAAAAAACTACAATATATTCTTGCCTTTAGAAGGCATTTAAACGTATGCTTCATAGCAGCCACGTAGACACAGCCTGTGAACAGGAGCCAACTCTATTGACTTCTCCGGGAGAGTGTAGTGGGCATACTCTGTGACCTGGAAAGAAGTCACTGTATATGGAGGGAGAGGAGGCAAGGTGAACATCACCTATTGACTTCTATGGGAGAGTGTTGAGGGCATGGTCTGTGTATAGAAATGGCGAGGAAGAGAGCTGTGATCACAATCTATTGACTTTTACAAGAGAGTGTTGTGGGCATGCTCTGTGTATAGGAAGGAGGAGGAGGTGAGCTGTGACCATAATCTATCGACCTATGAGAAAGTGTTGAGGGCATGCTGTGTGTATAGAGAGGGGGAGGAGAAAGCTGTGACCATCACCTACTGACATTGACTTCTATAGGAGAGTGTTGTGGGCATGCTCTGTGTATAGGAAGGGGCAGGAGGTGCACTGTGACCATAATCTATTGACTTGTATGGGAGAGTGCTGCGGGCATGCTCTGTGTATAGGGAGTTGGAGGAGGCGAGTTGTGACCATCACCTACTGACATTGACTTCTAAGTGACAGTGTTGTAGGTATGCTCTGTCTATAGGGAGATGGAGGAGGTGAGCTGTGACCATAATCTATTGACTTCTACAGGAGAGTGTTGTGGGCATGCTCTGTGTATAGGAAGAGGGAGGAGGTGAGCTGTGACCATCATCTACTGACATTGACTTCTATGGGAGAGTGTTGTGGAGGAGGTGCTCCTGTGAACGCAATTAATCTATTGACTTCTAAGGAGAGTGTTGTGATTGCAGCTCTGTGTATAGGAAGAGGGAGGAGGTTGAGTCTTGACATGCATCACTGAATTGACTCTATGGGAGAGTGTTGTGGGATGCTCTGTGTATGGGAAAAAGGGGGAGAGCTTTGACCATACCTTTTTAAATTTTAAAGGGTTTGCAATGGTGTTTTTTGCAGGCATCCCTTTGGCACGGGGAAAAACGCATTCGTTGTATCACTGAAATCATGCACTTACTAGCACGTAATTTCAATGCGAATACAACGCCTATAGCCCCCTATACTTAGTTATTTTTCGACACGTACACGCCTGATAGAATTGATATGTCAACTCTTTCCAGGTGGGCACAAAATTTATGAGAGTAAAATACGTGAATGATGGTGCGTATTTTCAGAGCGGTCTATGGAAGTGTGAACATACCCTAAGGGGGAGTGCTGTGGGCGTGCAGTCCTTGCGCAGCTGCGGCGCGGCGAGCCTGACTTGCCCTCCGTAGGGCAGTGCAGGGGACACAGCGCTGTAACCAGCAAACACAGGATCTGTCCTGAAGGTCGGGCCCCCCCCTGATCATAGTGCTGGCCTCCAAGAGAACATCACATTTAGAGTCAATTTCAACTTTGCTCCATATCTTCAAAACTGGTTTGGTCTGTAATAATCCAAGTCTCATTGTTCGCATTCTCTTCCTCATAGATATCATTTTATTTTCATAATTTTTGTATTGGTATAAATGCAAAAGAGATACTACGCAATGTAACGGGAAACTCCACTTCTGACCAACGCACCATTCAACCTTGAGGCGCTGCATATCTATGCAAATCTTTTGCTTCTGCTTTTAAATGATAGGGAACTCCCATAGAACAGAATGGAGAACACATCGCTCCCCTGTATTGGGAAACCCCATAGAACAGAATGGAGAACACAGCGCTCCCCTGTACTGGAAACACTCATAGAACAGAATGGAGAACACAGCGCTCCCTTGTACTGGGAACTCCCATAGAACAGAATGGAGAGAACACAGCGCTCCCTGTACTGGGAACCCAAGAACAGAATGGAGAACACAACGCTCCCTGTACTGGGAACACTCATAGGGAATGGAGAACACAGCGCCCCCCTGTACTGGGAAAACCCCCATAGAACAGAATGGAGAACACAGCGCTCCCCTTAAGGGGAACTCCCATAGAACAGAATGGAGAAACAGCGCTCCCCTTACTGGGAACTCCATAGAACAGAATGGAGAAACACAGGCTCCCTGTACTGGGAACTCCCATAGAACAGAATGGAGAACACAGCGTCCCCTGAAATGGGAACTCCCATAGAACAGAAGGAGAACACAGCGCTCCCCTTACTGGGAATTTCCCATAGAACAGAATGGAGAACACAGCGTTCACCTTACTGGGAATTTCCATAGAACAGAATGGAGAACACAGGCTCCCTGTACTGGAACCCCCTAGAACAAATGGAGAACACAGCGTCCCCTGTACTGGGAACTCCCATAGAACAGAATGGAGAACACAGCGCTCCCCTGTACTGGGAACTCTCAGAGGAGAATGGAGAACATGGTGCTCCCCTGTACTGGGAACGCCATAGAACAGAATAGAGAGTCGTACACAAGCGAGACCAGCTCTCCATTCTCCGCCAACACTTTCAGGGGCCCATTCCTGAGTTGTGGGTCTCCTAGCGATATAAAGTCTCTAGTGGGAACACCCCTTTAAGGCCTCATTCACATTGGTATGTAAGTATGCAAGACTGTCTTTGTTGCCCATAGCAACCAATGAGAGCTCATAGCGACAAAATAGAACTCATAACGACCAGAGCCCATAGCAACCAATCAGAGCCCAACATTCATTTCATGTGGTGCTCTGGAAAAGTAAAAGCTGGGCTCTGATTGGTCGCTCTGGGCTGTAATTGTCTGCTATGGACTCTCATCGGTTGCTATGGGCAACAAAGACAGTCTTACTGCTAGACAGTCTTCATACATAGGGTCCATCATGTTTACGGCCTCCATTCCTGGGACACTTCAGAAAACGTATCCCGACATATACCGTTGCGGGGGTCTAGGAATCTATAGGACAAATTGGACTAGGTTTGCCCCGTTTATAAGCCCGACTACAGCAACTTATGAGGAACTGCATTCTGGACTGCAGGACTGAGACCGCGGCCGTGTGCCCAGAGCTTACATCACCTCCAAACATCTGAGCAATTGCACAACGGAGGACAAAGTCCCCGATGATAAAACGGATAGTGTCTGTGCCCGGCGGCTGCACCTCATAAAGTTCAGAAGAAACCATCATTTATCAGCCGCGGGACCTCACCTCGACCGCACCTTCCATATACTTCCTCTTTATGTTGCAGCAGGAATTCCCAAAACTGCTCTCTCCTGTTACATCGAATGTTATGCACAGATCCCTTGTGATATCAGTACCTGGGAAAGCCGAGTGGCTGCCCAGAAGCCATTGCATCTCCTCCAGGGTTTGCCTGTGAGCTTTTGTCAGCTTTGCAGCGATGGCTTATAGAGCTGCATACCTGGAGTGGGTTGCCATTCAGAAGTCTTGAAAAGCTGGGTTGTCCAGACAAGGCAGGCTGTAGCTCATGTTGCTGTCCCTGATCGGTGAAAAATCTGGATTTGGGACTTTCGAAACACAATTTTTTTCTCTAACCCTAACTTAAGTATTGGCGCCGCTCCTGATGCGGTGTCGATTCTAGTCCAACATTTTTAACCAGAATAAAGGTCACACCAGGAGCTCCACAGAGATGTTAAGTCAAAGAGGTATTCTCAGCATATGGCCCCCGTTCACAGAGGCCCCTTTCCGTTCACTGGGGAAAGCTCCAGGCTCCCACTTCCTGTTCAGGCTTGTGGGCCCCCCTAGGCTGTTTCTAAGCTCCAGGCTCCCACTTCCTGTTCAGGCTGGGGTTTGTGGGCGGGGGCGTTTACAGCTCCAGGCTCCCACTTCCTGTTCAGGCTGTGGGCGGTTCTACAAACTCCAGGCTCCCACTTCCTGTTCAGGCTACGTGGGCGGTTGGGGTTCTACAGATCCAGGCTTCCCCCTTCCTGTTCAGGCTGTGGGTGCTTCTACAGCTCAACGCTCCCACTTCCTGTTCAAGCTGTGGGCGGTTCTCAGCTCCTGGCTCCCACTTTTCCCTGTTTCTAAGGACCTTTTGTGGGCGGTTTTACAGGATTTCCCAGGCTTTTTCCCCCATTTCCCGTTCCCGGGGGGGTTTGTGGGCGGTTCTACAGCTCCAGGCTCCCACTTCCTGTTCAGGCTGTGGGCGGTTCTACAGCTCCAGGCTCCCACTTCCTGTTCAGGCTGTGGGCGGTTCTACAGCTCCAGGCTCCCACTTCCTGTTCATGGGGCCCCGTGGTTTTGCGGGTTTCTACAGCTCCAGGCTCCCACTTCCTGTTCAGGCTGTGGGGGCCCGGTTTCCTACGGGGGGTCCAGGGCTCCCACTTCTGTTCAGGCTGTGGGCGGTTTTCTACCCAGCTTTTAACAAGGCTCCCCACTTCCTGTTCAGGCTGTGGGCGGTTCTTACAGGCCCCCCCAGGGGGGCTCCCCACTCCTGTTAGGCTGTGGGCGGTTTACAGCTCCAGGCTCCCGCTTCCTGTTCAGGCTGTGGGCGGTTCTACAGCTTCAGGCTCCCGCTTCCTGTTCAGGCTGTGGGCGGTTCTACAGCTCCAAAAGTGCAGGAGTATGGAGGCGGAAGAACTATTTGTCATTCAGGAACCTGAGAAAGCTGGGTATATAGGTTGTCACCCAGCTTTCCCAACAACGGAATAGAAGAACAGATGGTAAACCGGGTACTTCTGCTGAGTGACAACCATGTCGGAGTTATACCGGTAGCCAAGTTGGTTGTCACCCAGCTTTCCCAGAAACAGAAAAATATTCTGTTCCCCATTTCTTACTTCCCGTAAAGTTGAGTGACAACCAATTTGGCTCCCCAGCATAGATCCCAAAGGGCTCGTCACCCAGCTTTCCCAGGCTCCTGCCTGGAAAAATGTGCAACATTTTGCAGCAATAGGAATAGCAAGGCTGGATAACTAATGATTCAGAAACCTGGATCTATAGCTCGTCACCCAGCTTTCCCAGACTCCTGTCTGGAAAAAATGTGCAAAATTCTGCAGCCATTTGCAAAGCAAGGCTGCAGAACTAATGAGTCCGGAACCTGGATCTATAGCTCGTCACCCAGCTTTCCCAGACTCCTGCCTGGTAAAACGTGCAAAATTTAGCAGCGATATGAAAAACAAGGCCGCAGAAGTAATCATTTCAGGAACCTGGGAAAGCTGGGTCTATAGGTAATCATCCAGCTTTCCCAGACTCCTGCCTGGAAAAATGTGCAAAATTTCGCAGCAATAGGAATATCAAGGCTGGATAAATAATGATTCAGGAATCTGGATCTATAGCTCGTCACCCAGCGTTCCCAGACTCCTGTCTGGAAAAATGTGCAAAATATTGCAGCGATATGAATATCAAGGCTGCAGAACTAATCATTTCTGGAACCTAGGAAAACTGGGTCTATAGGTCATCCCACAGGACTCATCACCCAGCTTTCCCAGGCTCCTGCCTGGGAAAAAGTTTCAAAAATTTTGCAGCGATATGAAAACGCCATAGGGCTGGTAGGAACTAATCCCAATTCAGGAAAACTAATAGGAAAGCCGGGTTTCTAACGGTCTTTCATCATACAGGGCTCGTCATTCAGCTTTCCCAGACTCCTGCCTGGAAAAATGTGCAAAATTTTGCAGCGTTATGAAAAGCAAGGCTGCAGAACTAATCATTCAGGAAACTGGGAAAGCTGGGTGTATAGGTAATCATCCAGCTTTTCCAGCTACAGGATAACACCTGCAGGTGTTAATCCAGATGTTCTCCGGTACATTTCGCCGTCTCCTACCTGCAGGATGAGCGCCCGCTTCCCTCTATGCCCTCCGCTCCACTTGTTCCCAGTAGGAAGTCTCTGCTAATTCTCAGAGTAGCGGCTCGTGATGTCTTTGGCTTTGTAAGTGAAATTAATTTCCCGGCGGAGAGAACTTTCGAGTGTCACAATCCGGAGAGATTTGGAACCTGTAATATAGATGTGACTCCTAATACGAGGCACCGGCTTCTCGCCTGGAAACAGCGTAATAGAGGATGCGGCAAATTGGAACCCGGGAAATTGAAAGGGGCTATATATAGGGGGGGGTAAAAGATGCATAGAAAACAGGGCCACCCCCCCAAAAAGGGGTTTTTTTTGTGCGATGCTGCAGCGAAGCTCCTCTGATGTGAAGGAAGAGAAGCTGCAATAAAAAGCACAACCTTTGGGCAGGTGTGGCTCCATTGAAAAAAAAAAAAAAAGTTATGGACAACCCCTTTAAGAAGATATTACATGACATATGGTAACACAGCCCGCTTCATCATACTCCTGCCACCGGAACAGAGAAACAAAACATATGTTTGTAAATTTAAAAAAAACTTAGAAAAACTCAAAATTTCTTTTATGAAACAAGCTGTGCGCTCTTAAATGTGAAAAAAGTCTGTTTTCACATTTCTAAATTTAAAAAAAATAAATAAAACTTTACAGCAAAACTGGCACGATAATAAGTTTTGGCACCGAGTCACTTTTCCATCGTGGACATTTACAGTATATAAAAGTGATGTAAACTTTAAAGGGGTTTTGCCACAAAGTAAAACTGACGCATGAAGCTTGCAAATGAAATAAACATTTTCATCATTCATTATTATTAAAAATTCTGCACCGTTTTTGTTTTAGCTGCTCCTTTAGTGATCCATTGTTTACAGCTCGTCTCCAGGGGATACGACCAAGGCTGAGAGCTCCTCAGTCCTGGCCGCACCTGGCCAGACATCACCTCTCCTCTCAGGCAGCTACTGAGTGTTCAAACCCCAGGTGCTGTCATTCTACTCCCGTCCTCTGTTCTCCTTAGTAATCACACACACTCACTGCTGAGCGAATGTTCAAACCCCAGGTGCTGTCATTCTACTCCTGCCCTCTGTGCTCCTTAGTAATTAGTCACACAGTGCAAATAAATAAAAAAAGAAATCTCAATGAGGTCTGTGCATTGATAAAGAGAAAAAAAAAAAAAAAACAGGTTTGGTTCTTACAGGGATTTGAACGTAGGACCCTTGTGTCTGGAGGCAAAAACATTACCTCTCAGCTACTCACAATGCTTTACATAAACAGACCTTTCTTTCACTATAGAGAGGAAAGGCCTGGTGATGTCATCCTGCTGATTCACATGACCTGCAATTCAAACAAATCACACACGCTCCCTTCTGAGCATACAGAGTTGAAGAGCAGGATGCAGGAGGTATGAAATGAGATTGTGGCAAAACCCCTTTAAGGGTCATCTGGGGCGAGGCTAAAATGTTGCCATTTGGGCTGTCAGGTTTTTTTTGAATATTTTATTTTTGTGCGTCTGCGTTTTTTTTAATTTTAGATATTGAACCCTCAGGATAGACGTGTGCGCATCACTAACCCCACAAAGCTACGATACGTACAGACGGAGAAGATTACATTTCCAGGACTCGCTAGCCACAGGTTTCCTGCTGCAAACATCAGTAAACGCTAACAAGCCACAATTATTTTTGCATCTTTATAAAAAAAAAAAAAAAAAAAAACTCTATTTAGAGAGCGAAACAGATAAAATATGTAAAACTGAATATATATATAAAAAATATTATATAATTATATATATTTTTACACAAAAAACTGTATTATAACATATTAATATATATATATAAAATAATTTATTATTAAAATATATATATTTTATATAAAATAATTATATATATATATATATATATATATATATACACACACCACACACCCCACAAAATACTTACATATCTGAAAGAAAAATTGTATCATGTGAAGATGACACTTTAGAACAGAGTGAGGTGGGGTCTATACTAGGCCTCATTTACCACAACGGTCTAAGGCTATGTTCACACGATGGACTGCGGCGCATACAGAACATCATGTCTTTCAGGAGCTCGTGCTGATACTCCCTACTATAGACATGCATTACTTGGAACGTATTCGCCACAAGTAATTGGCATGTCACTCATCTCCCCCCGCGGTGTATTGTACGAGCGGGGAGAGGCGGCGTAATCCATAGTTCTCTATGAGAACTAGGGATTACCATAATGATTGGGGCGCATTTCGCCCATATTAGAGCGCAAATACGCGGCAAAATGCGCGCCAAAATTACCCCGTGTGAACATCCCCTTACAGTGAGGGTTTGCTCACACGGCTTATTTGGACACTGTTTTGGACGCGGTTTTCGGACTGTTTCCGTTCCCAAAACGGCCCCAGTTCACTTAATTGATTCTATGTAAAACAATGTTGTAGTTCACACACAAAGAGGTTTTTCCGCGCTTCTTTAAAAGCTGTTTTGGGCGCTGAAAAATTAGAGTCGTGTCAATTCTTGAAGCTTTTTTTTATGCGAGATTATCGGCGCCTTTTTCGACCTGGCTATTCATTTTTATGGGTGAATACAGAGGTGAAAACCTCGCCCAAAACCTCGTCCAAAAACGCGCAGAGAAACGCCTCTAAAACCTCTTTTGAAGAAGCGTGTCTCAGGCTAGGTTTTTATGCTCTTTTGGGAGCAGAAACGTTTCGAAAACAGCATCAAAATCAGCCGTGTGAACATACCCTTAGACTCTCTATGTTGCCCCTGGCCGGCCAACCCCCAGCCCCCGGCCGGCCAACCCCCAGCCCCTGGCCCACCCCGGGGGCCAACCCCAGCCCTGGCGGCCAAACCCCCCAGCCCCGGCCGGCAACCCCCAGCCCCCTGGGCCACGCAAACCCCCCTACAGCCCCTGGCCGGCAAACCCCCAGCCCCTGGCCGGCAAACCCAAAGCCCCTGGCCGCCAAACCCACAGCCCCTGGCCGGCCAACCCCCAGCCCCTGGCCGGCAAACCCACAGCCCCTGGCCGGCAAACCCACAGCCCCTGGGCGGGCAAAACCCAACAGCCCCTGGCGGTCTAAACCAACAGTCCTGCCTGTGAGCCGGCAACCCACAGCCATGGCGGCAACCCACAGGCCCCGGGCCCGGGCAAACCCACACCCCCGGGCCCGGAAAACCCCACCCCCCGGGCCGGCCCCCCACGCCCCTGGCCAGCCAACCCCACCCCCGGGCCCCACCCAAACCCCCCAGCCCCGGCCACCAACCCCCAGCCGGGCCCAGCCAACCCCCACCCCCCCGGCCAGCCCAACCCACAGCCCTGGCCGCCAACCCCAGCAACCTAGAAAATGTTCTATAATCTGGTGAAAAAGGGTGGTATTGTTCTACTGAAGAGCGGTGGCAAAATCTAAAAACCGCGGCAAAACAGAGTGTAAAATGGTCGGAGTCTGCTTAGAATCCAACAAGTATTTTATCCTCTGCCGTGTGAACACAGGGGCAAGGCCAGGTCTACACAGAACTGGATCCTCGTGGGATTTTCAGTGGATTTAGTACCTTGGATCCGCTGAAAATCCGACCGTACTCAGCGCTGTGTAGAACTCAACAGAAAATCCGTGCTGTAGTCTACAGAGTGCAGACTTTTTACTGAGCTGCCGGAGGAAGATGGAATATATACAGATTCCTGTAGCCTCATTGTACGGGGCCACGGGAAATCCGACCGCAGCTTTTAGTGCAAACCCGTGCAGCAATGTTAAAATGCTGTCGGATTTTGGACGCCATTTTAACGTTGTTGTGTAGACGGAGCCTTAGGGCTTGTTCACACGGATGATTTGGACGCTGAGTTTTAAGCATAGTCTGGAAACCGCCTCATATGCAGCAGTTTTCAGACGAGGGTTTGATGAGAATTTTTTTTCCAAGTGGTTTTCTTTCTCAAACACCCATACAAATGACTCGCCAGGGCACTTTATGGGCACAGATCCGCTTCCAAAACGTGCCAGACTTGTGGACGAGGTTTGGAAGCCCTCCATTGATTCCTATAGGCATTTTAGTCCTGGAAAACACCTCAAGATTTATAGTTATATAATTAGAACGGTTGAAAAAAAGACACGTGTCCATCAAGTTCAACCAAGGGTGGGGAAAATGTGGGTGAGGGGAGGGAGACAAGGATTTTAAGCCCAGCCTCACCACTGGTGAATGCCCTGAAACCAACAAGGCAAGAACCAATCTGCTCCATCGGAGACCCCATCTCTGACCCCAGAGCCGCCACCAGCCAGGATCCAGAATTTTACATAGCTACGTACGCATTAATATTCTTTAGTTTCAGGTAGTTTCTAAGCCTTTTTGAAACCCTCATCTGTTCCTGCTGTGACCAGCTCCTCAGGCGGCTATTCCACAGATTCACAGTTCTCACAGTGAAGAACGCTTTTCTCCTCTGGAGATTGAATCCTTTCCTCTCTAGCCGAAGGGAATGTCCCCTTGTCTTTTGAGGGGGCTTTACAAGATATTTCCCTGTACTTTTAGTAATGACCATTTACATAATTAATCCATGTCCCTCCATGTCACTTTTTTTCAGTGCTGAAATTAAACCCCTAACTTATTTCCATTGATTCCTATAGAAAACAGCATCGTGTGAACTACAATTTCCATAGGTATCAAAAATAAACTGGGGGTGTTTTTTTTTTTTTTAAGGCATTTCGACGCTGTTTTTGGAGCAGAAAAAAAGCCGAAAACAGCGTCCAAATCAGAAGTGTGAACATGTCCTAACTCCAAACTCTACTCGTGCTAGATAGGAGCTCTAAACACTATTTTTAAAGACTTTTAAAAAACCTCTCTTCTACATCCCACTGTTCTAAAATAGAAAATTACTCCAAACCAGTGGTCTGCAAAGTGCTGCTCTCCAGCAGTTGGGAAACTACAACTCCCACCATGTCCGCTGATACAGAGTATATAAATGCATGATGGGAGTTGTAGTTTCCCAACCGCTGGAGAGCCGCACTTTGCAGACCACTGCCCTATACTTACCTCTCCCATCAACACCGTTTCAGCGCTGCCAGAGCTCAGGTGTCCTGCCTGGTCTCCCACTGATGATATCACGTTCATGGATCACATGATGCAGCAGCCAATCACTGAGCTTTGTGGTCACATGATGTACAGGCAGGCATGTGACTGCTGAAGCCAGAGATTGGCCACAACATCATGTGATGTCATCAGTGAATGACTGGAGCTCTGGGACGGTGGTGATGGGAGAGGGAAGCATGGGGTAGGAAGGTTTATAAAAGTACTGTATTAAGAGACCCCTTTAATCTTTGATAGACATTGTTTAAGTGGGGGGGAATGTAAAAGGCTACATCCTTACAGGCCCTCCGAGACGGAGAAAGATCATACCACGGGAACTATAGAGTAGCAAAAGGTCCAAAAAAAAAAAATATATATAACCTTTCCCACCCTACACACGCTCGGCCTTCTAATTCCTTATCTTTATTCTCACCTTTTAGCTCTCCTCTCATAACAAAGAACAGAAAGTTCACCCCGGAGAACAACACATCTACAAAAGCCGACCAAGAATGAGGTTCTCTGGACAGAAGTCAAGAACTCAATGACGTGGGCCGACGAGCAATAGGATTGAAAGGGAGTTAGAAACATACAAGGACGTGTCGGGGGCACAGCGTAGGCCCCAACGGGACCTGACTGCGGATGATGGGACTGCGGAGAAGACGGGGAGCCTAAGAGTGCGTCCTTCCTCAAGCATAGCAGCGAGACGCCCTGGCTCATTGAGAGAAGAACAAAACGCGCGCGCCTCACAATATAGGAGAACAGCCTAAAAATAGTAGCACCAAATCCGACACGGAAGAGCGACCAACGGCAAAAACCGCGAAACTGTCATGCCAAAACACCAGTCACAAAACCAAAGGAGCCAAGAGACCACAAACAAGACGACGGCCACCGCACAGGCCGTGCCCTCAAGAGAGCGCAGGGACGTCAGGTCCCAGGACTTGGAAAGACACAGGCATGTCTCACACATAGTGTTTTCACTGCATTAAATTCAAAATGCAAGCAAATTGCAACGGTGTTACACGACCACACGAGAAATGAAAGCTCAGAGCAAGTGGACGAAGAGATGGAGGGTGGAAAGTACGAGCACAGTATATAACCAGAAAAAGCAAGAAGGAGCGAGAAAGACACAGAGGGAGCACAAGATCGAGTGAGAAAACAAAAAAAAACGAAGTTTGGCACAGACATGCCAATAGAAACAGAGAGAGAGCAGCGAAGCGCCAGTTGCGAGGCCAAGCAGAAGACAAGAGATAGAGCGAGGCGAGCGCAAACATAGCCAACAAAAACCATCCCAAAACCACAAACAGTACTTCATGCGAGCCAATAGAACGACACAGAAAGCGAGAGAGCGACTGCGGGCCCATACGACAGCCAATAGAAGACAGAGAGAGAGAGCGAGAGCCAGTGCGAGCCAATAGAAGACACAGAGAGAGAGCGAGCGCCAGTGCGAGCCAATAGAAGACAGAGAGAGAGAGAGCTGCCATGAGCCGAAGCCCAATAGAACACAGAGAGAAGAGAACCTAGAGACGAGAGCGAAGAGCAGTAGCCAATAAAGAACAGAGAAGAGAGCGAGCGCCAGTGCGAGCCAATAGAGACAGCACAGAGAGAGAGACAGCGAGAGCGTAGTCCAATAGAAGACAGGAGAGCGAGAGCGCCGAGCTCCAGTGCGACCACATAGAAAGACACAGAGAGAGGAGAGAGATCGACTAGCGAGCCAATATAGAGAGACTTATAGAGATGAGAGCGCCTAGAGCGAGCCAATAGAAGTACACAAGTAGATCGCCATAGGCGAGCCAAATAGAAACAGAGAGAAGCGCGAGCGCCATTGCCAGATCAATAGAAGATAAAGGGGGGAAACCCCACAAGAAGAGAGAGAGCGAGAGCGAGCCAATAGAAGACAGAGAGAGAGCGAGCGCGCCAGTGCGAGCCAATAGAAGACACAGAGAGAGAGAGCGAGAGCGAGCCAATAGAAGACACAGAGAGAGAGAGAGCGAGAGCGAGCCAACAAATAAAGATACAGAGAGAGGAGAACGAGAGCGCCAGTGGCGAGCCAATAGAGACACAGAGAGAAGAAGATCGCAGAGTGCGAACCAAATAGAAGACACAGAGAGAGAGAGCGAATAGAGTCCAATAGAATGACACTGAGAGAGAGAGAGAGAGACGAGAGCAATAGAAGAACGACAGAGATAGAGACAGAGAAGAGAGACGAGCTCGACGCAACCATAGAAGACACAGAGAGAGAGAAGAGAGAGAGAAGGCCAATGAAGACACAGAGAGAGCTAGAGAGAGAGAGAGGAAAAGCGAGCCAATCAGAACAGACACAGAGAGAGAGAAGAAGTAGAGAAGCGAGAGCCCAATAGAAGAACACAGAGAGAGCTAGAAGGAGAGAGAGAGATCCGAGCCAATTACGAGTAGACAACAGAGAGAGAGAGCAGAAGAGAGTAGAGCGAGGCTAATCAGAAAGACACAAGAAGAAGAGGAGGAGAGAGAGTCCGAGCCCAATAGAAGACACCACAGCGAAGAGAGAGAGAGAGTGAGAGCGAGCCAAATAGATAGCGACATCAGCAGAAGAGAGAGAGAGAGAGAGACAGCGAGCTCCAATAGAAGACCACAGAAGAGAGAGATAGACCAATCAAGAAGACACATGAGTAGAGAGAGAGAGGATAGAAGAGAGCAACGAGCCAATAGAAGACACAGAGAGAGAGAGAGAGCGAGCCAATAGAAGACACAGAGAGAGAGAGAGAGAGAGCGAGCCAATAGAAGACACAGAGAGAGAGAGAGAGAGAGCGAGCCAATAGAAGACACAGAGAGAGAGAGAGAGAGAGAGCCAATAGAAGACACAGAGACGACAGCGTAGAGAAATAGAGAGAGATCGAGCCAATCAGAAGACATCAAGCGAGACGAGAGAGATAGGAGAGATGACGAGCCATAGAAAGACACATAGTAGAGAGCGAGCCACAAGAAGACACAGAGAGAGAGAGAGAGAGAGAGAGAGAGCGAGCCAATAGAAGACACAGAGAGAGAGCGAGCCAATAGAAGACACAGAGAGAGAGCGAGCCCAAAGAAGAGAGAGAGAGAGAGCGAGCCAATAGAAGACACAGAGAGAGAGAGAGAGAGAGAGCGAGCGAGCCAATAGAAGACACAGAGAGAGAGAGAGAGAGAGCGAGCCAATAGAAGACACAGAGAGAGAGAGAGAGAGCGAGCGAGCCAATAGAAGACACAGAGGCAGGAGAGAGTAGTAGAAGAGAGCGAGCCAATACAGAAGAACACAAGAGAGAGAGAGCGTGCCACATAAGAAGACAGAGAGTGAGACGGAGAGAGAGAGAGAGCGAGCCAACTAGAAACACAGAGGAGAGAAGAGCGAGCCAATAGAAGAAACAGACGATTAAGAGAGCTAGCGAGCCAATAGAAGACACAGATATAGAGATGAAGCGAGCCAATAGTGAAGACACAAGAGAGAGAGAGAAGAGCCAATAGAAGACAAGAGAGAAAGAAGGCGACAATATACAGAGACACGAGAGAGAGAGAGTGAGCGAGGCCAATAAAGAAACAGAGAGAGAAGCGAGCCAATGAAAGGACACACCAGAGAGAGAGAAGGAAGATCGGAGAGAGAGAGCGAGCCATAGAAGACATCAGACAGAGAAGACGAGCCAATAAAAGTACACAGATATAGAGATAGCCGAGGCCAATAGAAGCAGAGAGAGTAGAGAGAGAGCCAATAGAAGACACTGAGACAAGAGCCAATAGAAAACACAGAAGAGAGAGAGAGAGCCAACACACAAGAGAGAGAGAGAGAAGATAAGCGACACTAGAAGAAGACTAAAGAGAGAGAGAGAGAGAGCCAAGACACAGAGAGAGAGAGAGAGAGAGAGGCCACACACAGCAGAGAGAGAGAGAGAGAGGCCACACACAGCAGAGAGAGAGAGAGAGAGAGAGAGAGCGAGCCAATAGAAGACACAGAGAGAGAGAGAGAGCGAGCCATAGAAGACACAGAGGCGAGGAGAGCGAGCCATAGAGAGACACAGAGAGAAGAGACGAATCGCAGACAGAGAGAAGAGAGGAGAGAGCCAAATAGAAGACCACAGAGAGACAGATGAGAGCCCAATAGAAGACACAGAGGAGAGAGAGAGAGCCCATAGAAATGACACAGAGAGAAGATAGAGAGAGCCAGATAGATGAAGGACACAGAGAGAGAGAGAGAGAGATGCCAATAGAAGACACAGAGAAAGAGAGAGAGAGAGAGCCAAAGACAGACACAGTAGAAGAGAGAATGAGAGAGTAAGCCCATAGAAGAGCACAGAGAGAGAGAGAGAGCCCATAGAAGACACAGATAGAGAGAGATAGCATCCAATAGAAGACACTATAGAGAGAGAGAGAGCACAAAGATAGACACAGAGAGAGAGGAGAGAAGCTGCAATAGAAGACACAGACGAGAGAGAGAGAGAGCGAGACAAAAGAAGACACAGAGAGAGAGAGAGAGCCAATAGAAGACACAGAGAGAGAGAGAAGGCCAAATTAGAAAGACACATGAAGAGGAGCAGACAGAGAGAGCCATAGAAGAACACCAGAAGAGAGAGATAGAGAGAGCCAATAGAAGACACAGAGAGAGAGAGAGACAATAGAAGACAGAGAGAGAGCTAGGAGAGTAGCGAGCGCCAATAGAAGGACACAGAGTAGAGAGAGCGCGCGCAATAGGAACGAACAGAGAGAGAGAGAGCGCCAATAGAAGACACAGAGAGAGCGAGCGCCAATAGAAGACACAGAGAGAGAGAGCGCCAATAGAAGACACAGAGAGAGAGAGCGCCAATAGAAGACACAGAGAGAGAGAGCGCCAATAGAAGACACAGAGAGAGAGAGACGCAGCCAATAGAAGACCACAAGGAAGAGACGAGAGCCAATTAGAAGACACAGAGGAGAAGAGAGAGAGTGCCAATAGAAGACACAGCGAGAGAGAGAGCGAGCCAATAGAAGACACAAGAGCAGAGAAGAGAGAGAGAGCCAATAGAAGTGAAACAGAGAGCATAAGAAGAGAGAGACCATTATGAAATGACACAGAGAGAGCGAGAGAGAGAGAAGCCATAGAAACACACCGAGAGAGAGAGAGAATCAGCCAACTAGAAGACAACACAGATAGAGAGATAGAGATCCAATAAGATCACACAGCAGAGAGAGAGAGAGAGGCCACACACAGCAGAGAGAGAGAGAGAGAGCATGCGCAATAGAAGACTTCAGAGAGAGAGGAGAGAGAGAGAGCATATATCAGACACAGAGAGAGAGAGAGAGCCAATAGAAGACACAGAGAGAGAGAGAGAGCCAATAGAAGACACAGAGAGAGAGAGAGAGAGCCAATAGAAGACACAGAGAGAGAGAGAGAGCCAATAGAAGACACAGAGAGAGAGAGAGAGAGCCAATAGAAGACACAGAGAGAGAGAGAGAGAGCCAATAGAAGACAGAGAGAGAGAGAGCGAGAGCCAAAAGAAGACACAGAGAGAGAGAGAGAGAGAGCCAATAGAACAACACTAGAGAGAGAGAGAGAGAGAGCCAATAGAAGACACCAGAGAGAGTAGAGAGTAGCCAATAGAAGACACATAGAGCAGAGATAGAGAAGAGCCAATAGAAGACCACAGAGAGAGAGAGAGCGAGAGAGGCCATAGAAGACACCAGAGACGAGAGAGAGAGAGCGCCCAATAAGAAGACCACGAGAGAAGAGAGCGAGAGAGAGCGCCAATAAAGACACCAGAGAAATAAGAGCGCCCAATAGAGACCCAGAGAGAGAGAGACCCCATAATACCAGAGAGAGAGAGCCCCAAAAAAAGACACAGAGAAGCATATCCGCCAATAGAAACACAGAAAGAGACAGAGAGAGAGAGCCAGAACAAGACACAGAGAGAGAGAAGAAGGAGCGCGCAATAGAATAGAGACAACGAGAGGAGAGAGAGAGAGCCGCCAATAGAAGGCACAGAGAGAAGAGAGCGCCAAAGAATACCCAGAGGAGAGAGAGAGAGCGCCAATAGAAGACACAGAGAGAGAGAGAGCGCCAATAGAAGACACAGAGAGAGAGAGAGCGCCAATAGAAGACACAGAGAGAGAGAGAGCGCCAATAGAAGACACAGAGAGAGAGAGCGCCAATAGAAGACACAGAGAGAGAGCGAGCGCCAAAAGAAGACACAGCGTTGAGAGAGAGAGAGATCGCCAATAAAGACACCAGAGAGAGTAGAGAGAGCGAGCGCCAATAGAAGACACACAGAGAGAGAGCGCCAATAGAAGACACAGAGAGAGAGAGAGCGCCAATAGAAGACACAGAGAGAGAGCGAGCCAATAGAAGACACAGAGAGAGAGAGAGCCAATAGAAGACACAGAGAGAGAGAGAGAGAGAGAGAGAGAGCCAATAGAAGACACAGAGAGAGAGAGAGAGCCAATAGAAGACACAGAGAGAGAGAGAGAGCCAATAGAAGACACAGAGAGAGAGAGAGAGAGAGAGAGAGAGCCAATAGAAGACACAGAGAGAGAGAGAGAGAGAGAGAGCCAATAGAAGACACAGAGAGAGAGAGAGAGAGAGCGCCAATAGAAGACACAGAGAGAGAGAGAGCGCCAATAGAAGACACAGAGAGAGAGAGAGAGCCAATAGAAGACACAGAGAGAGAGAGAGAGAGAGCCAATAGAAGACACAGAGAGAGAGAGAGAGAGAGCCAAAAGAAGACACAGAGAGAGAGAGAGAGAGAGAGAGAGAGCCAATAGAAGACACAGAGAGAGAGAGAGAGAGAGAGCCAATAGAAGACACAGAGAGAGAGAGAGAGAGAGAGAGCGCCAATAGAAGACACAGAGAGAGAGAGAGAGAGAGCCAATAGAAGACACAGAGAGAGAGAGAGAGAGAGCGCCAATAGAAGACACAGAGAGAGAGAGAGAGAGAGCGCCAATAGAAGACACAGAGAGAGAGCGAGCCCCAATAGAAGACACAGAGAGAGAGAGAGAGCGAGCCAATAGAAGACACAGAGAGAGAGAGAGCGAGCCAATAGAAGACACAGAGAGAGAGAGCGAGCCAATAGAAGACACAGAGAGAGAGAGAGAGCCAATAGAAGACACAGAGAGAGAGAGAGCGAGCCAATAGAAGACACAGAGAGAGAGAGAGCGAGCCAATAGAAGACACAGAGAGAGAGAGAGAGAGAGAGCGAGCCAATAGAAGACACAGAGAGAGAGAGAGAGAGAGAGCGAGCCAATAGAAGACACAGAGAGAGAGAGAGCGAGCCAATAGAAGACACAGAGAGAGAGAGACAATAGAAGACACAGAGAGAGAGAGAGAGAGAGAGCCAATAGAAGACACAGAGAGAGAGAGAGCGAGCCAATAGAAGACACAGAGAGAGAGAGAGCGAGCCAATAGAAGACACAGAGAGAGAGAGAGCGAGCCAATAGAAGACACAGAGAGAGAGAGAGCGAGCCAATAGAAGACACAGAGAGAGAGAGAGCGAGCCAATAGAAGACACAGAGAGAGAGCGAGCCAATAGAAGACACAGAGAGAGAGAGAGAGAGCGAGCCAATAGAAGACACAGAGAGAGAGAGAGCGAGCCAATAGAAGACACAGAGAGAGAGAGCGAGCCAATAGAAGAACCCACCAAGAGAAGAGAGAGCGCCAGAGCACAGCCAATAGAGAGACACAGAGAGAGAAAGAGCGCCAGAGGCGCACCGACCAAATTACTTTTGAGAATACAGAGTAGAGAGCGCCAGAGCGCGGCCAATAGAAGACACGAGTAGAGAGAGGCGCCAGAGTCGCGCGCCACATTAGATAGACAGCAGCAGAGAGAGAGAGCGCAAGCCAACTAGAAGTACACAGTGAGAGAGGAGGAGAGATACGGAGCGAGCCAATAGAAGACAGAGAGAGAGCGCCAGAGCGAGCCAATAGAAGAGACAGAGAGAGAGAGAGCGCCAGAGCGAGCCAATATGAATCCACATATATAGAGAACGCCAGAGCGAGTCCAATAAAGACACGCATGAGAGAGAAGACGTGCCAAGCGAAGCCAAAGAATGACCAGAGAGAGAAGAGAGCGCCAAATGAGGCTAGCCAATAGAAGCAACACATGAAGAAGAGAGAGCGCCCAAGATCGAGCCAATAGAAGAACAACAGCGAGCGAAGAAGAGCGTCCAGAGCCGCTGCAATTAGAAGGACACAGAGAGAGAGAGAGAGAGAGCGCGCCAATAGAAGACACAGAGAGAGAGAGAGAGGGAGCGCGGGCCAATATAGACACAAGAGGGAGGAGAGCGCGCCAAAAGAAAAGACAGAGAGAGAGAGCGCGGCCAATAGAAGACAGCAGAGAGAGAAGAGTAGAGCGAGCACAATAGAAGACCACAGAGAGGAAGAGAAGAGGCTAGCCATAAGAAGACACCCGAGAGATGAGGAGAGCGCCAGAGCGAGCCAATAGATAAGACACAAGAGAGTAGAAGAGCGCCAGAGCGAGCCAATAGAACTGCTCCCCCAAGAGAAGATAGAGAGCGCCAGAGCGAGCCAATAGAAGACACAGAGAGAGAGAGAGCGCCAGAGCGAGCCAATAGAAGACACAGAGAGAGAGAGCGCCAGAGCGAGCCAATAGAAGACACAGAGAGAGAGAGAGCGCCAGAGCGAGCCAATAGAAGACACAGAGAGAGAGAGAGCGCCAGAGCGAGCCAATAGAAGACACAGAGAGAGAGAGCGAGAGCGAGCCAATAGAAGACACAGAGAGAGAGAGCAGAGCGAGCCAATAGAAAGACACAGAGAGACGAGGATAGCGCCAGAGCGAGCCAATAGAAGACACAGAGAGAGAGAGAGCGCCAGAGCGAGCCAATAGACGACAGAGAGAGAGAGAGAGCGAGAGCCAATAGCAGACACAGAGAGAGAGAGAGCGCCAGAGCGAGCCAATAGAAGTACACAGAGCTAGAGAGAGAGCGCCACATAGCGAGCCAAACTAGAAAGACACGACGAAGAGAATAGCGCGCCAATATTAAATGACACAGATGAGAGAGAGAGGTGCGAGCCAATAGCACAGTAACAGAGAGAGAGCGAGCTCAATAGAAGACACAGAGAAGATAGAGTCAGCGCCAGAGCGAGCCAATAGAAGACACAGAGAGAGAGAGAGAGAGCCAATAGAAGACACAGAGAGAGAGAGCGCCAGAGAGAGCCAATAGAAGACACAGAGATAGAGTACAAAGTGATATGAATAAAGAGAACAAAGCACACAAAAGTTAATACTAAAAGATTTGCAAGAGACGTTAGGAGACAGAGATCGATGCTCAACACACCTAATCAGACAGTATAACAAGAGTTTATGAAAGAGAGCGCAGGATTGAGCACATTACAAAGACGCGTGTGCGCGAGGCTGGAAAAAAAGTGAGTAAACTAACAAGGAAGATAGCGTAAGTGTGTGATTAATATCAGACAGAGAGTCCGAGCGAGCATAGGTATAACGAGAGCGCAGAAGTTTAGTAAGATCCGACAATCAGGTAAGTGATAGAGATCAGGTATCCACTCACCCTCCAGCACGGAGCGTCACTCTGCTAGTTTACCCTGCCATGACCAGAAGGAGCTTTCAGAGGGCTCCCTCCGCAGGCAGCTCCTATACTGACTACCTGGTCCCCGGGACTCCGCCACAGAACAAGCGATCACTTCTCTTCTCACTCCTGCTACCTCAACACCTCGATGAGCGACCACCACAGTCCCCGCGACCTCGCCGCCCCGCCCCGGTGTCGCCTCACAGAACCACCTGATACCGTCAATTCAGATTTGAATCATGAATAAAATTGCAGTTTTGGGTCACGTGGCCCCTCCACGGTAGGCCTCCTCCCACCCCCCATGTCTCAGATTTAAAGGAACTTTCACAGATCCTCATCTTGAGTTGTTTTCTAGTTATCCGATCTCAGGAAAGCTGGGTGATGGCCGTCACTGGACAACTCCCACAGGTCACATCCTAACATGGTAGAAATGGGAAAGCCAAGCCTCAAACTGTAGCCGCCATCACCCAGCTTTCCTAGGATGGGAAACGACTCAAGGACTTGTTTGAATTTTGGGGGTGAAGATGGTGTCAGAGAACAGTCCCAAAATAAGGAAAATCCTGTAAATCCCGAAGGATCAGTTAGATTGATTTTGTTCTATTCTCAGAGATAAAGCAGCGCCACGTGTTCCTGCCCCCGCCGCTGTATCTCCGTATTCCCTGTAAACCTGCCTGACGGGGTTAAAGCCTAATTATTTCCAATGACTGAAAGACCATCCAAAACTGCGGCACAACATGGCTGTCTATGGCCCCGACAAGCCCCTAGACGAGCGGCGGAGAGGACGACAGCACTGCTGAGGTGTATATATGTATACATCGGTCCATACTGATGCCATAACAGCCAAATACAGGGTCACCTCTGCGCTGCGATGCCTGGAGCAAGAGGGTGCGACGTCTGCCCACCCCAACCATCCCTCACCAACACCTGCAGGACTACCGTCCGAGGAGGCGGGTCCCTTGTGAGGCTGCATCAGTCACCTGCGAAACATGAAGAGTCCACTGCCTGCCCCCCGCAGGATTGTGGGGGAATTGCAGGGTCAGTCCATGGTCCACTGGTTCCCTGCAAGCAGTAGCGGGGTAGACAGTGGGCCAATTCTTGTAGACCGTCGAGGCGGGTGTGGACTGTACCCCCAGGGGTAAAACTGAATGTGGCGGCAGGGGAGAAGAGGGGGGAGTGGGGGAATTTGTCGCGCGGGGTCCAGCCGCGCGCACATGTCCCTGGGGGGGATGTGTGCAGTGTCTGGGGGGATGCGCCGGTCCATGTGCAGTGACTGAGGAGGTATTCGCCCGGTCATTGGTCAGTGTCTGGGGAATGCGCCGGTCACGGTGGCAGTGCGTCGAGGGTCTGCACCGGGTCAGTGGTCAAGTGGTGCGCGCGGGACTCACCGGGTCAGTGGCGAGCGTGTCGGGGGATCACCGGTCCAGGTGTGCAGATGTCTGGGGGGGAAATGTGGCGCCGGGTCAGTGGGCAGTGGTCCTTGGGGGATGCGCCGGGTCAGTGTGTGCAGTGTCCCCAGAGGGCTGCCAAAAACCGGTCATGGCGCAAGTGTCCGTGTGGGATGCGCCGGGTCAGTGGGCAGTGTCTGGGGGGATGCGCCGGGTCAGTGGGCAGTGTCTGGGGGGATGCGCCGGGTCAGTGGGCAGTGTCTGTGGCTGCGCCGGTCAGCCCTGTGCAGTGTCTGGGGCACGCGGCCGGGTTCAGTTGGATCAGTGTCCTGGCGGGGATGCAACCGGGTCCATTGGGCCCGTGTCCAGGCGGATGCACTCAGGTCAGATGTGCAGTGTCGGGCTGGGGCTAGCACCCGGGTCAGTGTGCAGTGTCGGTCTGCGCTGCCAACACGTGGTCAGTGTGCAGTGTCTGGGGGTCATGCGCCGCTGGTTCTAGTGGCAGATGTTCTGGGGCGGATGCGCCGGGCTCATGGGGCAGTGTCAGGGGGTGCGCCGTGGTCAGTGGGCAGGTCCAGGGGGATGCGCCGGGCTCAGTGGCAGTGTACTGGGGATCGCCGGGTTCAGTCGGCAGTGTCTGGGGAAGCGCCGGGTCCATTGGCAGTGTCTGGGGGCTGCGCCGGGTCAGTTGGGCAGTGGTCTGGGTGATGCGCCGGGGTCTAGTCTCGGCCTGTCAGAGAGCGGGGGATGCCCCGGGTCAGTGGGCAGTGTCTGGGGGATGCGCCGGGTCATTGGCAGTGTCTGGGGATGCGCACGGGCAGATGGGTTCATGTCCGGTGGGGGTGCGCCCTTGTACCGTTGGCAGTGTCATGGCAGGCATGTCAGCGCGTGTCCATTGGGCCGGCAGTGTCAGGCGGATGCACCGGGTCAGTTGTCAGTTTCAGTGCGAGTATGCATACCGGGTACTCGAGTGGCGAGTGTCTGGGGATGCGCCGGGTCAGTGGGCAGTGTCTGGGGGATGAGCACACCGTCAAGTGGGACAGATGTCTGGGGCCTGCACCGGTTCAGATGGCAGTGAGTCTGAGTGGGAGATGCACCTGCGTCAGTGGGCAGTGTCTTGGGCTGCACCGGGTCAGTGGGCTGATGTCAGGGCGGATGGGGGTCACACATCCAGGGGTCACCGTGGGCATAGTGTCTTGCGGATGCACCGGGTCAGTGGGCAGTGTCAGGCGGATGCACCGGGTCAGTGGGCAGTGTCAGGCGGATGCACCGGGTCAGTGGGCAGTGTCTGGGGGGGATGCCGCCCGTGGTCCACGTGGGCAGTGTCTGGGGGGATGCACCGGGTCAGTGGGCAGGGTCTGGGGGGCTTCACCGGTCCAGGGCGCAGTGTCTGTCTGGGGGGATGCCCCGGGGAGCTCAGTGGACAGTGTCAAAGCGGAGCCCGTGTCAGTGGGGGCATTCGCGGGGGGTGATGCACTGGTCAGTGGTCATGTCTGGGGGATGCGGCACAGGGTCAGATGTAGCATGTCGGCCGGGAGCGCCGTGGTCAGTGTGCAGTGTCGCCTGGGTGGGATGGCGTCCGCGGTCATAGTGCAGTGTCCGGGGGGGATGCGCCGGGATCCAGTTGTGCAAAGTGTCTGGGGGATGCACCGGGTCAGTGTGCAGTGTCTGGGGGGGGCTGCACCGGGTCAGTGTGCAGTGTCGGGGGGGATGCACCGGGTCAGTGTGCAGTGTCTGGGGGGATGCACCGGGTCAGTGTGCAGTGTCTGGGGCTGCACTGGGTCAGTGTGCAGTGTCTGGGGGGATGCACCGGGTCAGTGTGCAGTGTGACAGCAGCAGTAAGGGCAGGCCAGTGGGCAGTGTGCAGCCGTCGGGCCGGGCATGCTCACAGCGGGCAGCACGTCGGGGTGATGGGTTACCTGCCGTCTGCCTGGCTCTGTGGCATCCTCGCGCGCACGCCTCTCCGGGGCACGGCAATCACACGCCGCAGCGGGCACCGCGTCCATGGCCCATGGGTGCTGAGCCGAGCGCCGTCCAATGCCCGGCTAATGCCCGCCAGCTGCCACCTCCGTCCTCATCCCCTGCACAGCGCTAGGGCGAGAGAGGGCGGGGCCCAATGCACCTCGCAGCAGAGCGAGAACGGACCATGAGCAGAGCGGGGGGGGTCCTGGCCACAAAACAGGCGCAGAGCCGCGGAGCACGGCCAGCGATCCCCCCTCCTGTTACACCGTTACGTGGTAGACTCTGACAGATAGATTGGCAGGAGAGACAACCAAATATGCTAAGAGGAGCACTGCGCCAGTGTAAACGCAATCACAGCTGCACGGAGGTGGGACTTATCACTGGTATTACACCTGCCTTGATGAGGCTCAGCTCAGTCAGTGTGTGACGGGCAGACGGGGAGGTTGTGAAGTGGTGGCGGTTCCCATAGGGAAGGAATCACCGTCCTTGTACCGGGGTTCACCCATATGTTACCATACATCACATTACACAGCTCAATGGCTGCTGATACGTTTAATAAAATTTAAGTTTTACGTTGGTGGAAGAGAGAGAGAAACCTGCAACTGCCCCTTCTCTGCCCTCAGTCATAAGAGGAGTCCCTGAGGCGGACTGGTTGCTAGGGAAATGCTTCCTGCTGATAGTCTGGTTGCTAGGTCGGTATCCATAGCAACCAGGCTGTCAGACACAGCCCAAAGCTGCACTGGCGCTGCTCCATGCCTGCCCCATTCTAGGCTCTGCACCGCAATGGTAAAATCCAACGGTATCTTAAAGAGGTTGTCTCATAAACAATTAATTCATCTCACCTCAGTCCTGTTTTTCTGGTTTCACTTTGAATTTCCGGGGCGTGAGTTTACTGGCTCCACTAGGCTGCAATAGAAGCCAGGTCTCTGGTAGCATAGCAACCAGTGCTGGCAGCCTAAGTCAGGAGAGATTGAACGAGGTCTTAGCTCAACACGCAAAACCAGTGCCTGGCAGCCTATCGATGATTGAACATATCTGCAGCTATATCAACCAGTGCTGCATCCGTGACAGGAGCGCAATTGGAACAGGTCAGTAGCTATAGCAAACCAGTGCTGGCATGCCTATCCAAAGAGATGAACCAGGATCTGTACAGCTACTAGCAAAGCCAGCGCTGGCAGCTATCAGGAGAGATTGAACAGAGTCTTTTAGCTATATAGCAACCGCGCGCTCTGGCAGCCGTAGCAGAGAGATTGAACAAGTCTGTAGCTATAGCAACCCCAGACGCTGAGGCAGCCTATCAGGAGATGATAGGAAGTCTGTAGCTATAGCACACCCAGCGCTTGTTCAGCCTATCATAGAGATCGAACGAGGATCTGTAGCTATAGGTCACCTGATGTACTGATGCCAGCCCAAACAGACCAGGATATGCTAGGAATAGCTGGACACTGTTAATGGACACATATTGCAAAGTGACTTGTTTTTGCAAGATCTTTAACATAAAAAGCAGCGATCCCTGTAGTGAAACAACCCCTTTAACACGTTACCGCAGATTTTGGTGCAGATTTTGTGGATTTCGTCCATCCCTAGTACATTGTGGTGCACAGGAATACGGGAGATTATAGAACGTGTTCAATAACCCAGAGGTTTTGAAATCCGACAATAGAAAATCCGTGCAGTGTAGTCTTCAGCTCGGATTTTCTGTAGTGGTTTATGGGGCGCTGGTTACAGTCAGATTCTAAATACTGAATCCGCGGAAAAATCCGACCAAAAAACCGTTGCCATGGAGATGTAGCCTTAAAGGGATTGTCCACCTCATAAGAAAATGAAAGCAGCAGCACCCAGTAGAATCAAGAGAACATATACTCACCTTCCTCCGATTCCTGCGTCCCTCCGCTGTACTCAGGGGCATAGCCAGAATTCAAAGGGCCCCATAGGAAAAAGAGATCGGTCCCACCACCTAATGGCAAGAAACTAAAACAGCCGCAGAAGTAGCAATAATTAGAGGTATAAATAATACAGCCATATATAAGGGAAAACACATAGTAGAGCTGGAGAGCAGAGAAGCCAAAAATTACTATCCCCCACAAAAAGGAACAATACCCCCTCCCTCCAGGTGGGGCCCCCTTAAAGGGGTTGTCTCACTACATGGATTAATCTCACCTCAGTCAAGTTTTCTCGGTTTAATTTTTTAATTCAGGGGCGCGTTTACTGGCTTCTACTAGGCTGCAGTGAGGAGCTGCTGAGGACACCAGGTCTGTAGCTATAGCGACCAGCACTGGCAACCTATCAGGATAGATTGAACAGGTCTGTAGCTATAGCGACCAGCACTGGCAGCCAATTAGGAGAGATTGTAGAGATAGTGACCTGAGGAGCTGATGCAGCCCATACAAGAGGAGATATCTAGTAATAGGTAGGACACTGGTAATGGACACATATTGCAAAGTGACTTGTTTTTTCGAGATCTTTAACTTAAAAAGCAGCAATCCTTGTAGTGAGAAAACCTCTTTAAGCGGAACGCATGAAAAGGCCTTAATGACCTGCACATTGTTTTTAGTTTTTGCGTCCTTGCGTAACTTTTTTTTATTTTTTTCAATGACGCAGTTGTATGGGGCCTTGTTTTATGCGGGAGAAGTTGTAGTTTTTGGTGGAATAGTTTAAGTCCACTTATAAATTACTGCAGAATTTTTTTCATTTTTTTAGATTTTTTTGTTTCTTTATTTTTTTTTTTATACCATTCACATTTAATAACTTGTTAGATTAGTTCTACAGGTTATTACGGTCTTGTAAATACCTAATATGTGTAGGTTTTTTTGTGTGTGTGATGTATGCACAATTATTTTTTATTAAATATTTATTTTTATTTTATTATTTATTTTATTTATTTTTTCTGTACTTTTTATGTTTTTTCCTTTTTTTTTTAAAATCCCATGAAGGGATAACTGTTTTAAATTTTTTTTTTACACTTAGTAATGTATTAACATATTCATATATTCTAATACATTATAATCTGTGTTAGTTAGACACAGCCAGCAGTCAGGGCAGCACACAGTGTGTCCTGACCACAGGCTTCCTATACAGACAGCCTTGTGGCTACTCTTGGTCCCCAGGGCTGACTGTGCAAACTTTCATTGTGCTCTATCAAGTCACCGAGAGTCCCGATTACCCGACAGAGCAGGGGAAAGCCCTTTGACTATGATGCGGTCACGGACTGCTATGCAGGGTAGTGCAATCTATGAAAGATGCTCATAAATTGCAAGCAGACCTGGACACACTCAGGCTATGTTCACAAGGCTTAACTGCGGGTCGTAATTACGCCCCGCAGTTACGCCGTGTGGCCGGGGACGGGAGCTGGGGAGCGTGCGGGGGGCCGGCACTTCGCCGGCCCATAGACAATCACTGCTAGCGGCGCGTATACGGCGCTAGAAAGTGACATGTGAATTATCTCCCCCCCGCGGCGTATTCGCCGAGCAGGGAGAGGAGACGTAATCCATAGTTCTCTTTGAGAACTGTGGATTACCGTAATGAATGGGCCATTTTCAGCCCGTAATTAGCGCACTTCGGCGCGTAATTACGAACCGAAATACGGCCCATTTTAAGCCGTGTGAACATAGCCTAAGTGCTTGGGCATCCACTTGGCAAATGGGGTTCAATGTGGATAAATGTAAGGTTCTACATCTGGGTAGAAATAATCTACGGCTTCATATGCCCTGGGGGAGAAAAACATAAAGAATCGTTGTTGAGATCATGACTACAGAAAGCATTTCAATGCAATCGTGCCCTTAAAGGGAAGTAAGATTTGGGTGTATTAAAAGAGGCATGGACTCGCGTGACAAGGATGTAATTTACCCTGTACAAAACATTGGTGGACCTTCCCTTTGGAAAATGCTGTTTTGTTTTTCGTTCTGGGCCCATTTATAGAAGAGAGAAATGGAGTTGAGAGAGTAAAAAGACGAGCAACCAAATTATAATGGAAGGGGAGCATCTTGGTTATGAGGAGAGGTTAGTAGAGTTGAATTATTTTTTAGTCTTGAGAAAAGACGGCTTTGGGGGGCATGATTTTTTATATAAATATATAAATGGTCCCTACAAAAAGAGGGGGGAAAAATTATTTAAGTGAAGCCCCCTCAAAAGAAAAGGGGACTTCCCCTTCGACTAGAGAAAAGGGGATTCAATCTCCAGGGGAAAAGGGGTTCTTCCCTGTAAGAATGTGAATCTGGTAAACCCGTTGAGGAGCTGGTCACAGCTGGAACAGTTGGGAGTTTAAAGAAAGGGCTTAGATCCTCAGGAACTAAAAAATATTAATGCATATGTGCATGAAAATTTTCTGGATCCTGGGGTGGCGGCTCGGGGGGTCAGGGGGGGTCTCCACGGGAGCAGTTTGGTTCTTGCCTTGGGGGTTTTCAGGGCATTACCGTGGGGAGGCTGGGCTTAAAGCCTTCCCCCTTTTTCCCAGCCTTTGGGTTTGAACTTGATGGACCGGTCTTCTTTAAACCCGTACTAACTGGTTTTATAAAATTGCGGCAATAAAAGGGTTGAGTCCCGGAAAGCGGAGGTTTCCTCTGCTCCCCGGTGCTTACAAAGGCTGCTCCAGGGACGGAGCTGTTAACCACAGCTCTATTCCTAATGCAACAGCGGCGTTGGGAGCCACAAAACCTGCAGCGACGCCTAAAGACGGTGGGCGGTCATCAAGGGGTTAATCCCTGGTCCCCTTAGCGGTCACTATGACTATAGTTATGCCCATGGCTCTTCTGTTGATGCGCCATCACTTCCGAACAGTAATGTAAGGCCCTGCTCACACCACGCTATCACCTTCCTTCACGGTATCTGTCGGGATATCAGACAAATTCATCGCAACCCATACCGCGGCGGGTCAGCGACAGAACCATTGCCTTGTATAGGACAAATGTGGTCCCAGTTAAAGGGGTTTTGCCAGGATGTGCCTTATCTGCTAAGAATCAAATGTAAACAAGCCACGCTGAGCTAAGGAGAGAGAGACACAGCCAGAGCACGAGCCGTGCTAAGGGCGTGGAAATGTTTCTCAAATAATCAAACTACAATAGTGGATTTGTTACAAAAGACAACACCCTTTTTTCCCGCAGCTTGAAAGCCTTCAGCCTTTTGAAAGCTTCTTTTAGTTCCCCGTATCAGAAAGGCAGGGATTACTAAGATAATCAACTAAACTAGTGGATTCTGTATACAAAAAAACAAAATATTTTACCCAGTGCCTTGAAAACTTCTTCAGCTCCCTTTCATAGTAAGAAGTGTGCTCTGCAAAGCCCGGCCAGCAGCTCTGTCATCTCCCTGGGTGGTTAATAGAAGCTTTTTTTTTTTTTAAACTAAGGGGGAGGTAAGGCACCCTGAGCTCCAGGTGCAATTTTTGTAATCCTATATTTAGAAAAGTGATTAAATCCCCATTTTGGGGGATCCCACATCAACATTACATTGTGGCAAAACCCCTTTAATCTACTTTTGCCCTATTTAGGAAGTGTTGGTTTCTGCCAGATCAAAAAGGGTTTCATCACATTTTTGTGTGGAATAAGAAACCAGACCGTTCGTTTAAATAGGGCAAAAGTAGTCGAACTGGGACCCCATTTGTCCTATACAAGGCGATGGCTCTGTTGCCGATCCGCCGCGTTATCGCTTGCGATGAATTTGTCCGGTATTCTGACAGATACCGCGAAGGAAGATGATATCGTAGTGTGAAAGGGGCCTAAATTAGCGGCAATCAGCGGCCTCAGCGGTGACGTCTCCGTTCGGAAGTGGAAAACCAGGGAGACGCATAGCAGCCATAGTGACAACTATGGGGCCCAGGGATTGAGGGGGCCCCGTATATTATTATTATTTTTTAGGGTACAAGTAGTGGCTTTCTGCTCTACTATGTGGCTTCCCTGGTATATGCGGTATTATTTATACCTCTAATTATCGTTACTGCTGCTGTTTCAGTTTCTTGTAATTAGGTGGTGGTGCCCATCTCATTTTGCTATAGGGCCCTATAAATTCGCCCCTGAGACGAGCGGAGGACGCCGGAACCGGAGGAAGCTGGTTTTTATCCTAAGAGGAGGTGGGGGTAAGGTTTTTTTTGTCATATTACTGAGGGCTGCATTCATTTTCATGTGCGGTGGACAATCCCTTTAAGTGACATCATCCGATCCTCCAGTGGGCCAGACCGACACTGAGGGCAGGAGACTTGTCTGCTCTGCCCGGAGTCTTAGGCCCGGTTTATGTTTACATTAGGCACCTCTGTAGAAAATTCTGTCAAAAATAACAGAAAAATAGAGCAGCATCTTTTCCATTCACATAACGGAAACTGATAGAACCAATTATAGTCAGTGGAGTCTATAATCCCAAAATGACGGCCCTGATCCTATTGATATGCCATTAAATGCTATGGTCGGGACTCCTCTTTAATACACAGGATCTGTTCAGTTTTCTCTTCTCTTGGCTAGAGCAGAAGCAGCATCTCTCTCTCTGGAGGACCTGTCCTGTCCTGCATTACACAGATAACCCATTGATTTCAATGGACACGGTGTAATGCTTAGTTTGTCCTATGGAGGCGCTGCAAGGAAAACGAACACTTAGGGCGACATATTTGAAGGGGTCAGTTTTAAAGGGGTTTTGTCACAAAGTAAAATTCTGCACCGTTTTTGTCTTAGCTGCTCCTTTAGTGATCCATTGTTTACAGCTCATATCCAGGGGATACGACCTTGGCTGAGAGCTTCTCAGCCCTGGTCACACATGCTCAGACATCACTTCTCCTTTCAGGCAGCTGCTGAGTGTTCAAACCCCAGGAGCTGTCACTCTACTCCTGTCCTCTGTGCTCCTTAGTAATTAGTCAAACGGTGCAAATTAATTAAAAAAAGATACCTCAATCAGATCTGTGCATTGAAAAAGAGAAAAAAAAATCCACATTTTTGGTTCCTGCAGGGATTTGAACCAAGGACCCTTGTGCTGTAAGGCAAAAATGTTACCTCTGAGCTACATTGTAGCTACTGACCGCTCTATACATACAGACCTTTCTTTGACTAGAGAGAGGAAAGGCCTGGTGATGTCATCCTGCAGGGTCACATGATCTGCAATTCAAACAAATCACACACGCCCCCTTCTACGCACACAGAGCTGGAGAGGTGGATGCGGGAGGTATGAAATAAGATCGTGGCAAAACCCCTTTAATGTTCTGTCGTTAAATGCGGCAACAGTGATTAGTGCGCCAAATTTCCCGAGTTATGATGCGCTGAATTAGCATGTTTGGCGCATTGTGCGCCTGGCCCGACATTTTGTAATAGGCCAAAGATGTGGGGGCGTTCTGGAGGCGTCGCACCACATTCATACTATTGGACACATTTATGGATCTGGCCCGACAAAACTAGACGCGTTACTACTCGAACAGACAGACCTATCTCAATGTGATCTGCCTGAGCCTGAGGAGTCGTAATGGAACTAAATTGGCCATAAGAGCAAAAAATATCCCTTATTTCTCAACTTCCACCAGTACAATAATAAAAAGTCATTTCTGATAATTATCAGACTATAAAATTAAATTACTTAAATTTCATAATAAATTATATAATGTCCCAGAAATATAAAACTATCTCCTATAAAATGTACTTAAGATTTATATAATCTAAAATTTATTTAAAATTAAATAATATAAATTAATTGAACCAATACAGAATCCACCATAAATCCCGTTCTCGTGTATTTAAGGAGCTAGCGCAGTGTTATCAGTGATGACACATCACAGCAGGCTAGAAATAAAAGGTGTTAGAATAGCCTGTCAGTGAATAAAAACTATGGTAGTGATCTTGCATGATGCACCACAAGTCTCAGCAAGACCTGTGCAGCGCCGGCTATTGTTGTATGTCAAATACACAGGTTTGCCGCATTACTAATGCGCCAAAGTACCACGGTGCGCCAAACAGAGATGTGAGTCGCCTCGTACCTTCGGCGCCATTTATGAGCTCATTCACCACTTTCATATATTCAGGAGCATTTTACACGGGAAAATAGATGCAAAAAATTGTGTTAAGGCGCCACGTTTCATATACGTCGCCCTTACTGTCAGGTTTACATGCTGGCTGGGAAAACTTCCATCGCCGCCATGTTGCCTGTTTTGCCACCATCTGCTCTGGGCAGGAATTAGTAAAACCGCCATCTTTGTACACCGTAATGCAATGTTTATACAATGCAATAGGTTGTATTAATGATCGCACCCCATAATGGTACAGCACCCTAGAGGGACTCAAAGTAAAAAAAAAAAAAAAAACAATAGTTATGTTTTAATGTATAAAAAAAGTAAAAAATATTAAAAGTTCTAATCAGCCACCTTTTGTAATTTTCTATATAAAAATAATAAAAAAAAGTCACACATATTTGGTATCGCTCCGTCTGTAAAAGTCCAATTTATTAACATATAACATCATTTATCCTGTGCACTGAACACCGTAGAAGAAAAAAAAACGGCAACATTGTTTTTTGGTTATTTCACATCCCCCTAAAAATTGGAATAGAAGTGATCAAAAAAGTTGCATCTATCCCAAAGTGGTACCAATGAAAAGTGCACTTCAGTCCGCAAAAAATGCCCCCTCAGTCAGGTCCATAGGTGGAAGTAAAAAAAAGTTATTGGTTGTAGAAAATGGCAAAAATCTAAAAAAATAGAAAATATTTGGATTTTTTTTTTATGGTGCCAAAACATAAAGAAAAGTCTTACATGTTTGGTATTGCCAGATTCTTATCATCCTGTAGAATACAGATAACACATCATTTATACCAAAGGCTGAACACCATAAAAACAATACCCCTGTAAACATGGCGCAATTCCTTTTTTGTTGTCCCACTTAGAATTTTGTTGCGGTTTCCCAGTAGATTCTATGGTGCGATGAATGACACCATTACAAAGTCTTTCTTGTCCTGTAAAATAGAAGCCTCCCTATGTCTATGTGATAGAAATCAAAAAGTTATACTGGAAAGGCGAGAAGGGAAAAACGAATGTGACAAAAAAAAATAGGGGCTAAACTAGTGGGTGCTATCAGATAAAAGTTTTGGATACCCTGTCAGTTAAGTATGGCAGGATTAGAGTATTTTCACACAGAGTGTTTTTTGATGCGTTTTTTGTGCAGAAATGTACAGCATTAATTACATAGTACAGTTGAAAAAAGACACGTGTCCATCAAGTTCAACCAAGGGTGGGGGAAATGGGTGAAGGGAGAGAGACAAGGACATTATGTCAGCCTCACCACTGGTTAATTACCCTGAGACCCACAAGGCATGAACCAATCTGCTCCAGTGTAGACCATATCTCTGACCCCAGAGCCAGGATCCAGAATTTTACATGGCTACGTACGCATTAATATTTTTTAGTTCCAGGTAGGTATCTAAGCCTTTCTTGAAACTCTCTAATTGCTGTGCCTTTCTTCCTAAAAACACATCCAAAAAAGGTATCAAAAACGCACTGTGTGAAAGTACCCTAAGGCCATGTTCACACGGCTTAAAATGGGCCGTATTTCGGTCCGTAATTTAGCGCCGAAGTGCGCCAATTACGGGCCGAAAACGGCCCATTCATTACGGTAATCCACAGTTCTCATAGAGAACTATGGATTACGTCTCCTCTCCCTGCCCGGCGAATCTGCCGGGCGGGGAGATAATTGACATGTGAATTACTAGCAGCGTATACGCGCCGCTGGCAATTCAAGTCTGTGGGCCGGCGAAGTGCCAGCCCCCTGCTCAGTCCCCCGCTCCCGCCCCGCCCCCGGTCACACGGCGTAATGGCGGGGCGTAACTACGCCCTGCAAATACACTGTGTGAACATAGCCTTAGGGCCCTTTTACACGGCACAGGACAAATACCAGTTGTTCAGGTATTTGTCCGTTTTTTGTGCCGTTCACACGGCCGCCACGGCGATTAGCAGAGAAAAGACCTCCCCCCTTCACATTCACTTGTTCATTTTCCGTCCGAAAACCGTACGGAAGAATGAACAAGTAGAATGTTTTTCGGGAGGAAAACCCGTGCAGTGGGGACTGTTACACCGGTTTTCCATAGAGCCCCATGTAAAAGCTTGCGGACGGTTTTTCAGACGGTTTGCAAAACCACAAACTGTCTGAAAAATCGTCCGCAAACCGGTGCCGTGGGGACAAGGCCTTAGGGTATGTTCATGCGGCTGGTTGGGTCCGTCTAGACGGGCGCATCTAAGAATGTGCAGTGCGATTTACATTGCTCACAACGTAAAACACGCAGCGGCGTTCACATGAGTGATCACTGATGCGTGTTTACCTTGCAACTGTTGGATCCGTCTTTCGGATCCGTTCCAAGAATTGTTAGGTCAATTCTTGGTCCCAAACACACAGCAGGAGCCCTATAATAAACTATAGGGTGCGATCCTGATGCAGCCAAACACGCATCCAAACACACAGCTCCATGTTGGATCTGTGTTGGATCCGATCGACACTACGTTTTGGGATGCGATTTTCGGATCCAACACGGACCGAAATCGTATCCAAAAATGCCGTGTGAAAATATCCTTAGCCCATTTTTTGATTGTTTCCAGCAGATTTTAATCAGCAGACTTGCATGTGCTTTCAGTGCGCTTTTTATGCGTTTTTTTCTGAAATGCACAGCATTAATTAATGTGCTTTCTGCAATAAAGGGCAATAAAACTACGTCGAAATCCTAAAGAAGCATTTAGCTATCTAACATACATGAAAAAACTTTGAGACTCTCGGTTCACATATCTTGATCAGAACAGTTTAAGCTGCCACGACTTTCAACGGGTTTCTCAAATCGGGCAGTCCTATCCTATCTTTACCTCTAAATCGATCCAATCAGGCCTCTCACTGGGTCACCGACCTCCATTATTCAGAGAGAAAAAATAAAAAAAACCCAACCTGCAAAAGCTGCCCTTTTATAAACAGCCTGTGAGAGTGGGCGGGGACAAAAACCCAAAATGGAAGCACCCCTCCTTTCCATATGGGGTTAAAATCAATGTACACCAAGTAAAACGTATGTTTCTGCACACAAAACAATCTCTGAAAAACGTATGCAAACTGGGTGCCACTGGCGGGGCTGCGGAAAACACATTTTAAAACATGTACACACACAGACCGCCGCCAGCGGCACATTTCTGCAAAAAGGCAATACACTACGTCGAAATCCCTAAAGAAGCATTTATGCTATCTATCATACATGAAAAAACTTTGAGACTCTCGGTTGGGTGTTTTTTATTTTTTCTCTCTGAATAATGGAGGTCGGTGACCCAGTGAGAGGCCTGATTGGCTCGATTGAGAGGTAAAGATAGGATAGGACTGCCCGATTTGAGACCAACGTTGAAAGTCGTGGGCAGCTTAAACATGTTCTGATCAAGATATGTGAACGAGAGTCTCAAAGTTTTTTCATGTATGATAGATAGCAAAAATGCTTTTTAGGGATTTCGACGTAGTGAAATTGCCCTTTTTGCAGAAAATGTGCCGCTGGCGGCGGTCTGTGTGTGTAAAATGTATAAATTACTGTGTGCCGCAGCCCTGCCATTTGGCACCCAGGTTTGCATACGTTTTTTCAGAGATGTTTTTGTGTGCAGAAACATACGTTATACTTGGTGTACATTGATTTTAACCTATATGGAAAGGAAGGGGTCCCTTCCATTTTGGGGTTTCTGTCCCCGCCCACTCTCACAGGCTGTCATAAGAAGGGCAGCTTTGCAGGTTGGGTGTTTTTTATTTTTTCTCTCTGAATAATGGAGGTCGGTGACCCAGTGAGAGGCCTGATTGGCTCGATTGAGAGGTAAAGATAGGATAGGACTGCCCGATTTGAGACCACGTTGAAAGTCGTTGGCAGCTTAAACATGTTCTGATCATGATATGTGAACCGAGAGTCTCAAAGTTTTTCATGTATGATAGATAGCTTAAATGCTTCTTTGGGATTTCGACGTATATTATTGCCCTTTTTGCACAATTGTGCCGCTGGCGGCGGTCTGTGTGTGTACATGTATAATTACATGTGTGCCGCAGCCCTGCCAGTGGCACCCGGGGTGCATACGTTTTTTCAGAGATGTTTTTTGTGTGCGGGAAACATACGTTATACTTGGTTAACATTGATTTTAACCATATGGAAAGGAAGGGGTGCTTCCTTTTTGGGGTTTCTGCCCCCGCCCACTCCACAGGCTGTCATAAGAAGGGCAGCTTGCAGGTTGGGTGTTTTTTATTTTATCTCTCAGAATAATGGAGGTCCGTGACCCAGGGAGAGGCCGGATTGGGGCGAGTGAGAGGTGAAGATTGGATAGGGGTGCCCGATTGGAGACCACGTTGAAAGTCGTGGGCAGTTTAAAAACATGTTTCTGATCAAGATATTTTGAACCGAGAGTCTCAAAGTTTTTTCATGTATGATAGATAGCATAAATGCTTCTTTAGGGTTTCGACGAGTGTTTTGGGCCCTTTTTTGCAGAAATGTGCCGCTGGCGGGGCGGATGTGTGTGTACATGTCAAATTTTACATGTTGCCGCACCCCTGCCAGTGGCACCAGGTTTGCATACGTTTTTTCAGAGATGTTTTGTGTGCAGAAACATACGTTATATTTGGGTTGTACTTTGTTTTTAACCTATATGGAAAGGAAGGGGTGCTTCCTTTTTGGGGTTTCTGTCCCGCCCACTCTCACAGGCTGTCATAAGAAGGCACTTTTGCAGGTTGGGTTTTTTTATTTTTCCCTTTTCTGAATAATGGAGGTGGGTGACCCAGTGAGAGGCCTGATTGGCCGATTGAGAGGTAAAGATAGGATAGGACGGGCCCGATTTGAGACCACGTTGAAAGTCGTGGGCAGCTTAAACATGTTCTGATCAAGATATGTGAACCGAGAGTCTCAAAGTTTTTTCATTTCTGCAATAAAGACACACAAAAAACACATCAAAAGGCTGCTTTCACACAGCGCAGTTTTGGTGCAGTTTTAACTCTTCTCCAAATACAATGCCTTTATTAACTGCAGCTTCTTTCACTTAACTACACTGTTTGGAAAGTGAGGAGTCAATTAGTGTGTTTGTAGCCACAAGACGTCAGACACAGTCATTGCTTACTTACTTGAAACACATTTCCAAACAATATAGACAACTGAAAGAAGCTGCTTTAATTAAACTGCCTTATTAGGGTGCTTTCAATGTGTTTTTTGTGCAGGAAGGCACAGCAATTAATGCTGTGCAATGCTGCGCAAACATCACGGTAATTACCGCGATTTTACAGTGAATTTACCGCGATTTTTGTGCAGCAATGTACAGCATTAATTGCTGTGCCTTCCTGCACAAAAAACGCACCGTGTGAAAGTACCCTAAAAAGGCAGTTTAATTGGAGCACTGTTAAAACTGCACCAAAACTGCGCTGTGTGAAAGGAGCCTAATTGTGCTCCAATTAAACTGCCTTTATTACCAGCAAGCTTCTTTCAGTTGTCTATATTGTTCGGAAAGGTGTTTCAAGTAAGTAAGCAATGAATGTGTCTGAAGTTTTGTGGATGACACACACTAATTGATTCCTCACTTCCCAAACAGCTTAGATAAGTGAAAGAAGCTTTCTGGTAATAAAGACAGTTTAATTGGAGCACGGATAAACTGCATCATAAACTGTGTGAAAGCTCCCTAGGCTATGTCTACACTGCTTAGGAAAACGATTGTATCTTCGGCGCTTTTCGTTTTTTAAAAGCGCCGAAGATACGATCGTTCCTGCGGCTCCAAAGGCGGCAATAGGACAGATGAGCTACCGTCTACACAGCTCGTCTTTTCTCTGCTCGTCTTTCGGCAGCGGCGTATTATACATGTTGTATAATATGCCATCGCTTTTAGTTTTCTTGCTGTCTTACCATACAATACTATTGCATGGGGGACGTCAGGAAAATGAGAAGCGGCCGCGGTTTTTGTACAAAGCGTGACAAAAACCGCGGCCGTGAATCAGAGAAAAAACGGCCAATTTTGGGCCATTTTTTGTCCGATGCAGTATAGTATTAGCCTTAACATTCTCAGACCCGATTCCTTTAGAAGACACTTGTACCTAATTGCAATCACATTAGTGAAAAGTATTTAGCCATAGATCACAGTTTATATAACACCTGGAGTGTAATGTAGCGTGAAACAAATAGAAACCATATTTTTAATTCACCTTTATTCAATGCAGTGAAGCATAAAAAAAATAGTGTTACATAAAAGTCAGGGGAATTATTAATAGGAATAAGCGTTTGCTGACAGTGAAGGTTTTACCAACTAGAGCATCCATGGCGGAGAAACGGGAGGGGTACAAAATATCAAAGGCAACGTCATACATTTTTTCCCCTCACGTTTTGATCTCCTCCATGCTTCCTTCAAAACCATTGTTTTGTATCTAGTCACAAACTTTTCCAGATTCCGTCACCAAATCAATGGATACGTACAATTAGTCCCCGGCGGCGCCGTCATCCGCCGCCTATCGTTAGAGTCCTAAGTCGTTACCGGTCGCTAAGGTACCGGCTTAGGACCTTGGCGATCGGTGATGGCAGCGGCGCCGGGACTAACTGTATGTGCAGCCGCCGGACGCACAAACAGTTACAGGATTCTGCGGAGCAGAGAGCGATGGCTCTCCGCTCCGCAAAGTACTCGGGTGAGACTCAGGCAGGATGTGGCTCATCAGAGTACACAGCACAGGCAGCGCGAGCATCATCAGGCTGCCCGTGCGGTCTGGTGACGTCACACCGCTGAAGAAAAAGACCGGGAGCAGCGACGGTGTCAGGGAGCGAGGTCAGGTGAGTGCTGTCAGTTTATTACTTTTAATTATCTCTATTCATGCTGGGGGCCCATAATCTAATTATAAATGTGCCTGGGGAGCTATAATTTACCCACTGATGTGCAGGGGGGGAGCTATAATCTACTTATATATGTGCAGGGGGGGGAGCTATTATCTACTTATATATGTGCAGGGGGAGCTATAATCTACATATATATGTGTAGGGGTGCTATAATCTATATATGTGTAGGGGCGCTATAATCTATTTATATATGTGTAGGGGGGCTATAATCTACTTATATGTGTGTAGGGGCGCTATAATCTATTTATATATATGTAGGGGTGCTATAATCTATTTATATATGTGTAGGGGCGCTATAATCTATTTATATATGTGTAAGGGCGCTATAATCTATTTATATATGTGTAGGGGCGCTATAATCTATTTATATATGTGTAGGGGCGCTATAATCTTTTTTATATCTGTGCAGGGGGGCTATAATCTACTTATATGTGCAGGGGAGCTATAATCTACTTATATATGTGCAGGGGGGCTATAATCTACTTATATATGTGCAGGGGGAGCTATAATCTACTTATATATGTGCAGGGGGGCTATAATCTATTTATATATGTGTAGGGGCGCTATAATCTATTTATATATGTGTAGGGGCGCTATAATCTTTTTATATCTGTGCAGAGGGGCTATAATCTAATTATAAAAGTGCAAGGGGAGCTATAATCTACTTATATATTTGCAGGGGGGCTATAATCTACTTATATATGTGCAGGGGGGGCTATAATCTACTTATATATGTGCAGGGGGAGCTATAATCTACTTATATATGTGCAGGGGGGCTATAATCTATTTATATATGTGTAGGGGTGCTATACTCTATTTCTATATATGTAGGGGTGCTATACTCTATTTATATATGTTTAGGGGCGCTATAATCTATTTATATATGTGTAGGGGCGCTATAATCTATTTATATATGTGTAGGGGCGATATAATCTACTTATATATGTGTAGGGGGGCTATAATCTATTTATATCTGTGCAGGGGGCTATAATCTACTTATATATGTGCAGGGGGAGCTATAATCTACTTATATCTGTGCAGGAGGGCTATAATCTATTTATATATGTGCAGGGGGGCTATAATCTACTTATATATGTGCAGGGGGGCTATAATCTACTTATATATGTGCAGTGGGAGCTATAATCTCCCTATATACCTGCTGTGGGGCCTATAAGCTATCTATATACCTGCTGGTGGACCTATAACCTACCCATATGTGTGCTGGAGGACCTATCACTTGCCTATATACCTACTGAGGGACCTATAACTTGCCTATCTACCTATTGGGGGACCTATAACCTGCCTATACACTTGCTGGGGGGGACATATAAACTACACAACTACCTACTGAGAGACATATAAAGTATATATCCACCTACTGGGGGACGTATAACTGCTGGGGGACCCTATTACCTTCACTGGGGGACGTATAACTTATTGCGTTGTGAAGTCGCTAGTAGTCGTTAAGCCGGTTGTTAAGGCCTCAAGTCGATTGTTAAGAGTTTAGCAATCGACTCCGGGGACTACGTACAATGCAACCCACGTGTTGGCCGAATGACCAAGATCAGCATTGACTATTGATATCTAGGGAATTTTAGATGTGTTGCAGTTGGAAAATAGTTGACACAAAAGCCTGCACTTAAATACTGGTGATGTCTCCATACCCATGGCTAGATGATCTTACAAAGAGTGTCAGAGTGCCTCCATAAGTAGTGCAGCCACAGAGTATCCCCATAAGCAGGGTCCTATTCCCACTCCTATAGAATTAAATAGAGAGTGTGAGCAGCCACCTATCTCCCAAGTCTACTTGGACATATCTTCTGCGGACTCCTTGACCTACTAATCAGTGGTAAGGAATCCATAGATAGCTAATAGGAGAGGGTCCCAGATGTGGAGCCCCAACCTATCAGACATATGGGATCTTCTTCTGTGGATATGCCATAAAGGTCTGACGGAGGATATGCCCAAGACACCAGCTGATATCACCTGGTGGAGTTGTAGGCTCCAGATAGGCCAGTTCCAGCAGTTCTGCTGTCTGAACGATAGATATTCTAGTTATCTCCGTCCACTATGAAATTCTATAAAACAAAATCCATGTAGCCACTCACTATTTGATCACACAGACTTGTAAATTCAAACCAGAACTTAGGACTATGATATTGTCCTTTTCTAACTTTAACAACATAAAGCAAAGTTGTCGAACTCATATTTTACTAAGGGCCACATCACTATCAGGGAGCTTTTACACGGCAGAGGCCAAACACCGGTGGATATAACCGACATATATTTGGTCTTTTTTTGGCACTCAGGGGGGCGGCTTTTGTCTGCAGTTTGCAGATTCAAGCCGTCCCCCTTCGCACCCACATGTTCATGCTCCGCCTGAACACTGGGAGGAAGAATGAACATGTTCTATGTTTTTCAGACCGCCGGAGACGTAAAAAATCGTCCGGCGGAAAATCTGCGCAGTGTTGACTGCTGCACGGATTTTCCATTAAGGTCAATGTAAAAGGTTGACAGTCGGTTTACAAACGGCTTTCAAATCCAAAAAACCTCTTTGAAACCGGGTGAAAAAACCCGTCCGTGGGGGAAAGCCTTTTTTGTTGCCCCTTTTAAGGGGGCCGTTGGTGGGTCTTGGAGGGTAGCCGCGATGCCTTGTTTGGCTAAATCCACAAAGGACTGTCAAAATGCCGTCCAAAATTCAACCCCATTTTGAAATTAAAAGGGGTTTTTTTGGCCTTTTGGGGAAAGGGTCAAAAAAAGTGATTGGAACTTTTTTGCCCATTGTAATTTTTCCACACTATCAGAAGAACAAAAACAACAACCCCGGAAATTTCCAGTCCCCCTTAAAAGAAGTTCAAAAGGGGCCTATTTAAGGGGCCCCCCCTTTGAAATTTGGGGTTTAAACCCCCGGGCCTATGGTTCCCCCTTCAAATTTTTTTTAAGAAAATACAATTCAAATATCACCCCCCTTTGGGCCCCAAAAAAAAACGAGTTGCTGCAGGGAGGGGCCTTTTTCAAAGGATTCAAATCTGGGTTCAAAAGGGCCTGCCGAAGCCAGGGGGGGAAAATTTCAAAATTAAATCCCATAGGCCAAAATTTTTCTTAAATCAGGCGGAAAAATTTTTTCTCAAGAACCTTTGGTTCTCTTTACATTTTTTTTAAACCCCCTTTGGGCGGGAGCTCTCAGGTGGGGGTTTTTTTAAAAGGGGGGGCTGCAGTTAAAACAATTTGAGAAAGGGGATGGGGCCATGGATTTTTCGCTGTCAATCTTTCCTCCACCACAAATCTTATCTCTTAAAACACCCGAAAAGGCCTTTGATTTGGTGGATGGCAAAGGCTTTTATTGTGTTCTAAAAACGTTTGGGAAATTTGGGGAGGGAATTTTTTGTTTCATAATGTTTTTATCAAACCGGCTGCGGCAGTTTTCACTCCCCGGCCTTTTTGGGTCAAAAAAAATTTTCCCTTTTAAAAAGAAAGGGGGCAAGGGCAAAACGTCCACTCTGCCTTTTCTTTTTTTAATTTTTGTCTTGGAAACCCTTGATTAGGAGTTGGAGGATTTTCCCCCGTAAAAACGGGAAATTAAAAAAGGGGGAAAAAGGGAAATTTAAGGGTAACAGCTTTTGCTGGGTGTTCCCTTTTCTGTTTAAGGTGCATAGGGGACCAACTACATAAAACCCTTAAAATTTTATAAAACAATTTGGTCTTCCTGGTTTTTATATTAATAAAAAAATGTAATTGTTTTTGGGTTTAAATTTTGGGGAATTTCTAAAAAACACATCAAAAATTAAAACAACCCGGGGATTTTGGGTAAAAACAAAAGTTTTATTAAATATCTAGGGTTTTTGATAGGGGGAAAAAACCCTTTCCCTTTTATTATACAAAATTTAAATAAACCCCCTTTAATTTTTTAAAAATACAAAAAAAATTACGAAATGGGGAGCTTTCCCTTGTCTTTTTCTTTGGTCGGGTTCATTTAGTTTAAAAAAGATTTCTTTTTCCCTCTATTTACCCTTTTCAAACAATTTCCCCTTTTACTAAAAGTAGAAAGTAAACGGGATACAATAAAAGCCGTATCCCAAAAATTTTTTTGGAATTGGAAAAAGGCCTAGAATCCGCAAAGCTTAAACTCCAAGCGCACAAATTTTGAAGTATCCCTTAAACTCCCCAATTTGAAGGGTTTAATTTTCTTGTTTGGGCCAAATAAGGGTTGACTGGATTTTATGCTTCCGGGTTTTTATTCAACTATAAGTTGGAGGGCAGAACCCGTAAGGGGAAACTGTGTTGTCTGTTTCATGCCAAAATTTAAACTAATCTACCTCAAACAGGGAACGACGGTTTTACTGAGGGGTACGTTGATGGCGTGGAAGGAACCCAGGAAAAGTTATGAACTATCTTTCCCCCTCTCAAAATAAATTTCCCATAATGGGATCATTTAGAGTTTTTCCCGGGGGCAAAGCCCTTTTTTTAAGATTTGGCAAGATAACCCGGGGTTTTTAAAATTTTCATTTTTCCACCCTTCGGAATTTTTTTAAACTTTTTAGGGGTTTGCAAGATTTATAGCCCCTACACAAAATTTTTTTTAATTTTTCGCAAATTAATCGTTCTGTTTCTTTCCCGGCTCAGGGATTTCAGCAAGGGGGGGGGAAAAAATTTAAATTTGATGATTTGGTTTGGGTTTATTTTCCTCATAGGAATTATTTCCAAAATCTAAGAATAATAAGAGATAAAAAACATCAAAGGGTTTAAAAATGAAAATTTCTTTGAAAAAATGGAGCAGCCCGGAAACCCCTACCCAAAAAGTAGCCCTGTCATACTTAGAGGATGGGAAAAAAAATTTGGGAAAAGGGATCATAAAAGGAAAAAGGCGGAACAAAAACTTCAAGGGGGGGTTTTTTTAAAAAAATTCTTTTCTATCAATTTTAATATTCCAAACCCAAAAAGGTTTTTTTCCCGATCGGGTTTTCTGCGTCCCCAAAAATTTGGGGAGTCAAAAAAAAAATTTTTTTTCTTTGGGTTTTTGGACTTTTCCCTAGAGGCCAAAATTTTCTGGCAGGGGGGTAAGGGAAACCGGGGTTTTATCATTTTTGGGGGGGCCCTTTGATTTTGGGCTCCTCCCTTTTTTTTTCTACAGGGTCGGGGGAAGGGGGATGATGATGAGTTTGGGTAGCAAAGTTTAAATTCCCCCCTGGTTCATATTTTTTAAATGGGTTCAAAAATTTCTTTTGACCAGGGGGGCTGGGGGCCGATTTCCCTTAAAATTAATATTTTATCTCAAACCCCAAAATTTGTTTCCCCATCGCCCGATCAGGGTTTTTCGGGCGACACAAGGAAAAAAGAACAAAAGCCTTTTTTTAAAAAATGGGAAGTTTTTATGGAAAAAATTTTTTCAAAAGCAAGAGGGGAAAAAGATAAAAATTTAAAATTTTGTTTGTTTTTTAAAATACCAAAAAGTTATCCCTTAGTGCAGCTTTTTAAGGGGGACCCTTTGGGGGAAAAGGGTTTCAAAATTAAAGCGTTAAAGTTTCTTGGCTCGGGAAAAATAGGGGGGCGAGAAGGGAAAGGGGACAAGGGACTTTTGGCCAAGTTCATGTAAAAGATTTTTGGGTTTAAATTTAGGGCTAGGGTTTTTTTTTTGTTGTTTTGAGATAATTATCAAATTGGGTTTTTAAAAAATTTTTATGAAAAAAATTAATGACGGGTGTTTTAACATTTTCCAAATACTATATATCTGTTTTGGATTATTTTGTTTTTAAATTTAAAAAATTTTTTTTAAAAAAAAACAAACGTTTAATAAGAATCTCAAAGTTTTTTTCAGTATGAAAAATAGCATAAAAAGCTTCTTTGGAGGTTTCCATTTTATTGTATTTCCCTTTTTAATTTGTGCCGTGGGAATGGGAAAAAGCGGTATTTATATATAAAATATTTATTTTTTATAATATATATATTTATATATAATATATAATAATATATATATATTTTTTTTTTTTATATATTTATGTTTTAACCGCAACCTTTCCAGTGGGACCCAGGTTCACATTGTGTTTTTTTAAATTTTTTTTTTTGCAAAACTAAAACGTTGTTTTTGGCATATATTGCTTTTTTAAACTATATTGGGGGGAAGGGATCCCCCCCTTTTGGGTTTTTTGTACCCCGCCCAAATTCCCCAAACTGGTTTTATTTATGCGTTGCAAGGGGTTTTGTTTTTTTTATTTTTTCTCCCCGGGGGAAAGGAGGGCGGTTTACCCCAATTTAGAAGTTGGATTTGGGGTCTATTGAAGGTAAAGTAGCGTGGAAACCCCCCACCCGAGGGTCCTTTAAGCCCTGGGGGGCTTAAAAAAATTTTTTGATCAAAAAAAATGTGAATTTTAAAATCTAAAGGGTTTTTTTTTTTAAAGGAAACCCGTAAAATTTGGGACAGAAATTTTCGCAAAACTGCAGTCAAATTTTCAATTTGCCCTCGGGCCCTGTAAAAATTCAATTGGCAAATTCGGCAATCCAAGCGGGAAACCGTGGAATATAGAACATGTTGGGTTAAATTTCCCTCGGATTTTAAACCCGATGGGAAAAAAAACCGGGGTTACAGATTTTTGGCGGAATTTAAAAAACTGAACCCCCTGCAAGTCCAAGGGGGACAGCTATTTGGCGTGTAGCATACCTTAAGCGGGGGGACCCGGGGCTGTTTCCCCCCCAAACCCCCCGGATTTGCTAACCCCAAAAAAATGTTTAAAGGGCCTCCCAAAAAAACACCTAAAAATTTTAACTACACAATAAATCAAACTAAATTAATTCAGAAACCCCCGACCAAAAACGAGCCTTTTTTCTTCCTTCCCCTTTCCCCGGGTTTTCCCCCTTACCTATAGGGACCAGTCCTTTTTTTGTTGGGCAATTTGGGTTGGTGTCAGGGGGCCCCCCGAACCGCCCCAGAAAGGGGAAAAAATTTTCCCGGAAGCCCAAGGGAAACCAAGAATGTCCTTTTTTGCTAAAGTTCACCAGAATGAGGGGAAAAAATTTGTAAAAATCTAAAAACAGAGCAGCAAAAATACAAACCATAATTTTAAAAACAGTTAAAAAAATTTTAAAAGCAAGGATTTGTGTGTCTTACCTTGAGCGTTGGGACCTTATTTAGGCGGCCCCAGGCATCGCTCTGGGTTTTTGGAACCCCCACAGAATAGAAACCCCAGGGGTATTTTCCCCCTTTACTGCTCACCCCCACAATTTCTTTGGGTGTGGGTTTTTACGAGACCATTTTCCTCCTGCCTGGTTTGTCCACCCACCCTCCTCTCTTGATGGGTCCCCAGGCCCAAACCCCAAAAGGGGGTCCTAGGGTTTACTATTGCTGCCACCACCTGCCCCCGTGGAAAAAGGGTTTGCAAAAGGGCTCATTCCCCAAATATAAAAGGGAAAAAGTACTTTCAACCATTTTCCCGCCAATACCCAACCCTTCCCACTACCCTTTGCTCCTTGCATTGTGCTGTTCCTCCATCATTCCTCTTGGAAATGTGTAATTAAGTAGGGAGGTTCTTTTGAGTTTTTCAACCCGGGCAAATTTCGGGTGCGCATTTCGTAATTCGGTTTAAACCTTTGTTTCCCCAATAGAAAAACTAAAGGGTTTTGGGACGCCAGGGGGGGGTAAGTGACATGATAGTGTATGGGGCCGGTGGGCTTCCGCCCCCACCCCACCCCCCACGTCGCGGGAGTACGCACCCCATCACGCACTCCCCAAAAACCACCGTTTCTGTACTGTAAAGCCCCCCAATCAGGGCCGCCCTAAAAGGGGGTACACCGGTAAATCCCCCAAAAAGGGGGCCCCTTTTTAATTAAGGGGGGCCCCCTGCAAGGAAGGCCCCCCTTAATTTTTACCCAAAAAAATTTAGCATTGGGGGGGACGCCGCCGGGCGCTTCGTTTTGGGGCAGCCCCCGGGGGCCGGGCCCCGGGTGAGGGGGCCCCGGGCCCCCCCGGCACAGCTTGGGCTTATAAATTTCCCCTAAAGTCTTGCCACTTTCTTTGGGGGCCCGGGGCCTTTCCCCCTTTGTTCGGGGGCCGATAACTAATTAAATAAAAAAAAGCCCCCCCCGAGGGGGGGACTTACTGATTCAATTGTCCCGCAAACCCCCCCGTGGCCAGTTTTCATTTCAGCGCGAAAAAAGGGGGAGGGGCCGGCCCGGTAACCCCGGCGCAGGGGAAAATAAGTGGCAAAAACTTCTATTTTGAAAAATTTGCCGGGGAAATGTGACCGGGGGACCCGGGGCCCCCTCGCAGCTCCTTTCCTCTCCCCAACAGAGCGGGCCTTTCCAACCCGTTCGTCTTTCACTTTTCCAGTGAAGGGGGCCGGGACTTTTTACAACCCTTTTTATTGCGGGGGCGGGGGCTTTTACTGATGCGTCATCCCCGCTTTTCTTTTCCTGGATGCCCGGGCCCCAAGAGAGGCCTCTCCAGCCCCGCCCCTTTTTTTGTCCCCCGCCCCCCCCGACCTGTCCAGCCTCCCCCCTTTATTGTCCAGCCTCCCCCATGACCTTCCAGCCTCCCCCCTTATTTTTCCGCCTTCCCCCCCGTTTGTTCCCCGCCCCCCCTGACCTTTTCCAAACCCCCCCCTGACCTGTCCAGGGCCCCCCCCCTGTAAATTTTTCCCGCCCCCCCCCCCTGCCAAAGTTCCCCTCCCCCCCATATTGTCCAGCCTCCCCCCGACTGTCCCGCCATTCCCCCGTTTTTGCCAGCCTCCCCCCGTATTGTCCAGCCCCCCCCTGAACCTTTTCCAGCCTCCACCCCCCGACCTGTCCCCGCCTCCCTCCGTTTTTTCCCCGCCTCCCCCCCTTTCTTCCCCCCCTCCCTCCTGGGAAATGTCAACCCCCCCTGACCTTTCCGCCTCCCTCCCCCTATTGTCCTCCCCCCCCCTGACCTGCTCAGTTTCCCCCCGACCCCTTTCCCGCCTCCCTTCCGGGATTATCCAGCCTCCCCCCTGTATTATCCAGCCTCCTTCCTGACCTGCCCCAAAACCCCTCCGTTCTGTCCCCGCCCCCCCCCCTGACCTCTCCCGCCCCCTCCTTTTAAATTTTCCCGCCTCCCCCTGTATTTCCAAAACCCCCTTCCTGACCTGTCAGCCCCCCCCCTGTATTTCCCCTCCCCCTGTATTGTCCCGGCCTCCCCCTTTACCTCTCCAACCTCCCCCCCGGTTTTTTTTCCCGCCCCCCCTGTATTGTCCAGCCCCCCCCTGCCTTTTCCAGCCCCCCCCCCTGGCCTTTTCCAGCCTTTCCCCCCCTTTTTGCCACCTCCCCCCCGCCTGCCACCTTCCCCCCTTTATTGCCCCCCTCCCTTTCCCGTATTGTCCCCGCCCCCCCCTGTATTTTCCAGCCTGCCTCCTGTATTGTCCCAAACTTCTCCCCCCGTATTTCCACCTCCCCCCTGTATTTTCCATCCTCCCCCCCGTATTGTCCAGCCTCCCCCTCCCCCTCCAAACCCCCCCCCCTTTTATTTCCAAAACCCCCTCGCCCTGGCCCCCTCCCCCGTATTGCCAGCCTCCTTCCTGACCTTTCTTTAGCCTCAAAACCCCCGTTAAATTTTTCCCCCACCCCCCTCCTTTTAATGTCCAGCCCCCCCTACCTCTCCAACCCCCCCCCTTTTAAATTTTCGCATCCCCCTGCCATTAAGCCCCCCCCCCCTACCTTTCCACCCTCCCCCGAAGTCCACCCCCAAACCCCCTGTATTGTCCCGCCCCCCCCTGACCCTGCTCAAAACCCCCCCCCCCTGTAAATTTTCCAGCCCCCCCCTGACCTGCTCAGGCCCCCTTCCCCCCCCCTATTGTCCCGCCCTCTCCCTGTATTGTCCAGCCTCCCCCCCGGGATTGTCCAGCCTCCCCCCGACCTCTCCAAACCCCCCCCCTGTATTTTCCGACCCCCCCTTTCCATGTCCAGCCCCCCCCCGGCCCCGCTCAGCCCCCTTTCCCCCCGACCTGTCCAGGGGGACTTTTTTTAAAGCTTCGTTTTTTTGGGGATTAAAATTATAAAAAATAATTTGCTTTAGTAACCCCACTGGTTTTTTTCTTCCGTTGCAAGGCAATTGCTAATTGTAGTTTTTTTTTTTTTCGTGGTCACCCCAGAATTATTTTTTTTCCTGTGGGGCGGGGGGAGGGGCAGGGAAAAGGTGGGGGGGTGGGGGCACCGGGGTTTGAAAGGGGCCCGGGGGGGGCCCAGAGGGTTCGCTGAAAGGGGCCCCCCGAAAATTTTTTGATGGCGGCCCCCGCCCCCCCAATTACGCCGGGGAAAATAGCCTTAGGGTGCTTTCCAAAAGTGCGTTTTTATTGATTTTTTACGCGTTTTTGGGTTGTTTTTTGATGTATTTTTGTGCAGGAACAAAACACACGGTGTGAAAGCACCCTTACTAGTACTATCATCAATGAGTACTTCCTCTACATCAGGGGTGCCAAACTCCTTTCCACCCAAGGCCACATGAGCATTATGGTTGCCCTCAAGTGACCATTGGAAGGTGGCTAGGGGGCGTAGGTAGGGCTGTCAGAGTTGTGCCACTGTTTTTAGTTGCTGAACAGAGCAGTGTGGGCTTGCGTGCCAGAGCTCTGAATCCAAGATTGCACGTGTTCCCTGTGCTAGCACCACCACCTGTCCTGGCAGTGTCCTCCAGGGAAAAGTGCAAAGCTGGTCCTTCTGTTTCGGACGTAATGGAGTCAAAATGGGAGGAATGACCAGTGGCACATCCAAATAAAAATCCAAATTTATTAGTAAATTCTTAAAAAAATGACAGTAGTGTGACAACTACATCCCAAGAGGAGAGTCCAAAAAGTGTTGCAAAGCCACACTGATGCGTTTTAGAGTGTTAGGAGACTAGTTCTCTGAAACGCGTTAGTATGTCTTTGTGCTATCTGCAATACATGAAAAAACTTTGAGATTCTTAGTTCACATGTTTTGATAAAAAAATGCTTATGCCACCCCCGGCTTACAACAGGATCTCAAGGCCCGGTGGTCCTACTCTACCTTTACCTCTCACTAGAGTCAAATTCAGACTTCTCATTGGGTCAACAGACCTCCATAATCCAGAGAGAAAAATAAAAAAACACCAACCTTAAAAGCATACTGCACTGATCTGACAACCTGTGGAGGTGGGCGGGGTGCAAGAAAAACCCAAAAAGGGGGGCATCCATTTCCCCCCTCTATAAATTAAAGCAATATATGCAAAAGCAACGTATAGTTCTGCACAAAAAAACATTTCTGAAAAACACAATGTGAACCTGGGTGCCACTTATGTCTTTGTAACACTGTTTATAATCTATTCTTGGCATGTAGTTGTAGCATGCTATGAGTAGGAGACTAGTTCTCCAAAACGCGTTAACGTGTTTTTGTAACACTTTTTGGAATCTATTCTTGGGATGGGATTTTTGAAGAATTTACTAAGAAATTTGGGTTTTCTATTTGGAATCTCCTGGATGTGCAGCTGGTCATTCATCCTCTTTTGACTTCATTATGTTGAAAGTGGCTCCTTCCCTGGGACTTTGGCTCCTCCAGAGGAAGCTCCGCAATAGGTGAGCGGTTTCGTCACTTTTTGGTATGAACGTCTTCTGTTTCCGGACCTTGTCCATCCCTTCCGTGTCAAGCTCTGGGCCAATAAAATGCTTGGGGGGACCCATTATCCCCGCGGATCTTGGTTGGACACCTGCCTACAATTTCTGCAGTGCTGTGGGAAAATTTTCCTTCTTGTTGTATGAATGCCCAGTTGTAAATTTATGCATCCATCCGGGAGTGGGCCCAACAAAGCGTAGACCATACAGCTTCTAAAGGGCCCAAAGCTTGAGGGGGCCCACACAAATGTAAGAACATTGCACCATTTTGGAGATAATGGGGCTTTTCTGCTACCTATCACTATTATGTCAGCTCTCCAATATAAAAGTTGGAAAATTTTGAAGGGGGTTTCCCCCCCTTTTTTAAAAACCCCTCTTTTTTTTTAAAAAGCCCCATCTGAGGTTTTTCCTCCCCTAATAAAGCCCCACTGCAGGTTTTTCTCCTCTCTGAAAGAAATCGAAAAAACCCTTTCCCCCTTTTTTAGGTCAATTAGGAACCAAAAATGTTTTTATTTCCAAATCCAGAAAAAGAAGAGAAAATTTTAAAGGGCATTTTTATTCTTTCTGCAAAGAAAAAATTTCCATACAAGGGTTTAAAAACTCTGCCTTTAAAAACAATTGGGACCCCCATATGTAGGTCGGTTTGGGGAAAAGCTTCTGTAGGTTTTTGGGTAACATCGGGTTAAAGGACCAGTTGGGGATGTTATTTTTTCCCCGAAACACACTGCTTTGTGTTTTTCATCATGGGAAAGTCTAAAAAATCACCAAATTATCAAAGAGAATGTGGACTTCAAAATTTGGTCATCCTTGGTGCAATTTCCCAATCCCTAAAGGTGCCTCGTTCACTTGTAAAAAAATATAAAACAAGATGGGAATATCCAGCCATCATACCGTCAGGGAAAGGGGACGGGTTCTGGTTTCAGAGAGGTGTGCTTCAGTCCAACAGTGCATATCAACCCAAGAACAAAAGCAAAAGACCTGGGGGAAGTGTGGCAGAATGGGAAGATGTGTGTTTTTCCACTGAAAAAAATACTGTTCAAAATGGGGTAAAAAAACCGCTCTGCCAGGAAGAAGCAAATTTCTCCAAAGGACATAAAAAGCCAATTAATGTTTGCAAAAGCACAAAAAAAGACTACTTTTTGGGGAGTCCTGTGTTTGCAAAACAAAAATTTAATTGTTTGGCAATTTTCCCTTGTTATTTGGGGGAAAAAGGGGGGAAGTTGGAAGCCCAAGAACCCCATCCCAACTGTGAAAACAGGGGGGGGCAGCATCATGTTGTAGGGTTATTTTGCAAAAAGGATGGGTTTATGAGAAAAAGATTATGTGGCATAGAAAAACAAAATCCAAGGGATCAGCCGGAAGTTAATTTGGGGGAAAAGGGGCTTCCACATGAAATGCCTGAAATACTGCCAGATGGTTTTCAAAGTGGTTAAGGGAACAAAGAATTTTTTTTAGTGGTAAACACAAACCCCGGGTCTAAAATCCTACTGAAAAATCCCGGGGTGCAGCAAAAACGCCCTTTTCCAAACTTTGGCTCGTTACCCCGTTTTGTCAGGGGGGAAGGACTATTGGGGGGGAAAAGCTTGGGGAAAGGGACCCAAAACGGTGCCCCAAAGCCCTACATTTAAGGAAACCCAACCAAATTCTAATAAAAAGGGAAAGGAAAATTTTGGGACTTTGCAAAAAATAAAAAAATCCCTTAAAAATTTCCCCTAAATTATTTCTTTTGGCAAATAGAAAAAAAAAAAAATTTTGGTTCTTAATTGCCCAAAAAGTGGGGGGTTTTTTTCTGATTTCATGTCAGGAGTAGAAAACTCTGCTGAGGGGGCTTTTTATTTGGGTTTTGGGAAACTTCGGGTTTCAACTGTTTCAGTAATTTTTGCTTAAATTATCCCAAATTTTGTATGCGGGTTTGGGTTTTCCCTGTAAATTTGGTTTTTGGGCCCTCCCTCTTTTTGAAATGTGGCCCTTTGAGTGCTATTTTCGCCCTGTCCAAAAGGAAAAAATACAATGTTGTTTCCAGATGCTCCAAAATTTGTGATTTCATTTTTAAATAAAAGTGAAGGCTTTTTTGGGGAGCCCAAATTTGGGGGGTGAAGGTTTTAACAAAAAAAGGGCGGATGTTTTTAAGGCAGCGAAACCCCTGTCCTTTTTAAAAGAGCTCAGCCCCTTTTAAAAAAAGGGGAAATGACTGAAAATCCCAAAGAAAACCCGTGGGGAAAGGGCAGGGTGTCTCTCAAAAAATTTAAATCCTTTACCCCCCCTTTAAGGTACTTACAAAAAGGTTTAAAAATTTCCAAACCCACATGTTAAAACCTTTGCACAAGAAAAATTTTCATGGTCTACTTTTTAGAAAGGGGTTGGGCCCCCCAACCCAATTTTAATTGCCCCCAGTTTCCCAGCACCTCATTTATAAAAAAAAAAAAAAAAAAGTATATAAAAGATGTGTAAAAATAACTCATGAAAGCGAAAAAAATTTTAAATGATTTTTTTAAATTCCCCCTTATTGATGCACTTTGTCCCTAAATTTCCCTGGAACTCTGAAAATAAAGTTTGTTTTAAAAAACCCCCCCCTAAACGCAAAAGGTCAAAAAAATTTTGAGGAAGAAAAAATTTAAAAGTTTTTTTTAGGGCACTTTCCCCTAAATTCCCGGGTTTTTTCAGCAAATACTTCTCATTCCTTTTTTAAAAGGGAAAAATTTTATTTTTTGGGTTTTTCAATTTACCTTCCGTATCATTTCCCATTTTTTGAAAAGATCCCTGCTTGCTTAATAAGAAACTTTCCCTAATGGCCTTTAGTTCTGCAAAGGGCTGGAGTCATATGTTAAAATTTGAGTTTCTATGTTCTTGCCAAGTTTCTATTGATTTCCCGAAACTCTGGTTTCCTCTCACACTTCAAGACCGTAGTCTTAAATTTATCTAGAATTTAGATGAATTTAGATTTAGATTTTGGCAAATGGGGTTCAATGTGGATAAATGTAAGGTTCTGCATCTGGGTAGAAATAATCTGCAGGCATCACATTTCCTAGGGGGAGAAAAACTTGGAGAATCACTTGTTGAGAAAGATCTGGACGTTCTTGTAGATCATAGACTACAGAACAGCAAAATGTCAATCAGCTGCCTCTAAGGCACAGTAAGATATTGGCGTGTATTAAAAGAGGCATGGACTCGCGCGACAAGGATGTAATTCTACCGCTGTACAAAGCATTGGTGCGACCTCACTTAGAATATGCTGTTCAGTTCTGGGCCCCAGTTTATAGAAGAGATGTAATGGAGCTAGAGAGATTACAAAGACGAGCAACCAAACTTATAAGGGGAATGCAGCATCTTAGAGAGAGTACAAAGACGAGCAACCAAACTTATAAGGGATATGACGAGCATCTTTAGTTATGAGGAGAGGTTACTAGAATTGAACTTGTTTAGTCTTGAGAAAAGACGCTTCGGGGGGACATGATTAATTTTATATAAATATATAAATGGTCCCTACAAAAAGTATGTGGAAAAATTATTTCAAGTGAAGCCCCCTCAAAAGACAAGGGGACATTCCCTTCGACTAGAGAAAAAAGGAATCAATCTCCAGAGGAGAAAAGCATTCTTCACTGTAAGAACTGTGAATCTGTGGAATAGCCGCCTGAGGAGCTGGTCACAGCAGGAACAGATGAGGGTTTCAAGAAAGGCTTAGATACCTACCTGGAACTAAAGAATATTAGTGCGTATGTAGCTATGTAACATTCTGGATCCTGGCCGGTGGAGGCTCCGGGGTCAGAGATGGGGTTCTCCCTGGAGCAGATTGGTTCTTGCCTTGTGGGTTTCAGGGCATTCACCAGTGGTGAGGCTGGGCCTCCCTTCAACCACATTTTACCCACCCTTGGTTGAACTTGATGCACACATGTCTTTTTTCAACCGTACTAACTATGTAACTACTAACTATGTAACCCCATCGGTGACATGGACAAACATGTGTGATGGAAATCTCTGTACTTGGCTGTGGAATATGTCAGAGCTATTCTTGCTCAAACCACTTCTTGTTTGATTTCACTGGTGTGGTGTGACCAAATTTATAAAAAAAAAAATAATTTTTTCCCTTACTTTATCCCTAATCATAACAGTAATCCTAAGTAAGGATCAGGGTAACAGTTTTGACAAAGTTTTATTGGGTTTCCTTATCTTTCGGGATAGTTCCCGCATTGCTCTTTGCGTGTTGTCAATTCTGGTGTGACGTCTGATATTATGTCTGACGTCTCCTGCAGCTTCCATAACATAGGGGTCACCTAACACCTTTTCCAGTTTCCATAACATTGGGATAACCTGACATCTCATCCAGTTTCCATAACATTGGGGAACCCAACATGTCTTCCTATCTTCATAACATTGGGGTAACCCAACATGTCTTCCTATCTTCATAACATTGGGGTAACCCAAACCAACTTTGTCAATTCTCCTGTCTTCATAACATTGGGGAAACCCCAATTTTCTCTTCCATTTCCTAACATTAGGTAACCCAACATCTCTTCCTGTCTCTATAACATTGGAGTAACCCAACATCTCTTACTGTCTTCATAACATTGGGGTAACCCAATATGTCTTCCATTTTCCATAACATAGTGTAACCCAACATCTCTTCCTGTCTCCATAACACAGGAACAACCCAACATCTCTTGCAGTTTCCATAATATTGGAGTAACCTGACGCCTCTTCTATACCATTGGGGTAACCCAACATCTCTTCTGGTTTCTATAACTTTGGGGTAACCTGACATCTCTTCCAGTTTCTATAATTTATAGGGGGAACTCGACATCTCTTCTTAATTCCATAACATTACGGTAACACCAATGTCTCTTCCAGTTTCCGTAACATAGGGACAGCTTAAAGGGGTTGTCTCACTACATTGATTCACCTATCCTCAGTCCTGTTTTCTTTGTTTCACTTTCAATTCAGGGGCATGTTTACTGGCTTCCACTAGGCTGCAGTAGAAGCCAGGTCTGTTGCTATAGCAACCAGTGCTGACAGCCTATCAGGAGAGATTGAACAGGTCTGTAGCTATAGCAACCAGTGCTGACAGCCTATCAGGATAGATCAAACAGGTCTGTAGCTATAGCAACCAGTGTTGGCAGCTTATCAGGAGAGATCGAACAGGTCTGTTGCTATTGCAACCAGTGCTGGTAGCCTATAAGGAGAGATTGAACAGGTATGTAGGTATAGCAACCAGTGCTGGCAGCCTATCAGGAGAGATTGAACAGGTCTGTAGCTATAGCAACCAGCACTGGCAGCCTACCATGAGAGATGGAACAAGTCTGTAGCTATAGCAACCAGCGCTGGCAGCCTACCATGAGAGATGGAACAGGTCTTTAGCTATAGCGACCATTGCTGGCAGCCTATCAGGAGAGATTGAACAGGTCTGTAGCTATAGTAACCGGTGCTGGCAGCCTATCAGGAGAAATTGAACAGGTCTGTAGCTATAGTAACCAGTGCTGGCAGCCTACCATAAGAGATGGAACAGGTCTGTAGCTATAGTGACCTGAGGAGATGATGCAGCCCATACAAGAGGGGATATCTAGGAATAGGTAGCAGCAATCCTTGTAGTGAGACATTCCCTTTAACATATCTCTGGTTTATCTAACATTGGGATAAACTGACATCTCTTCCAATTTCCACGACATAGGGGTAACAGACATATCTTTTAGTTTCTATAACATAGGGTTAATCTGAAATCTCTTTCAGTTTCCACAACATAAAATTAACCCTGTTATGAAAGTCAGAATCGATGTTGGACGTGAAATTGGATGTTGCAGCAGAACTGACGCCACACCCGGAGTGACACGGGACACACGGGTGCACAGTGATTGATAGACGGGTGCACAGTGATGTGATGGATACACGGGTGCACAGTGATGTGATGGACACATGGGTGCACAGTGATGTGATGGATAGACGGGTGCACAGTGATTGATAGACGGGTGCACAGTGATGTGATAGATAGACGGGTGCACAGTGATGTGATGGATACATGGGTGCACCCGTGATTTGGGTAGCGGTGCACAGTGATTTTGATGGAAAAAGGTGCACAGTGATGTGATGGGTACATGGTGCACATGATGTGATGGATAGAGGGGGGGACAGTGATGGAACGGTGCACAGTTTATGTGATGGGTGGGGGCACAGTGATTGATGGACACAGGGTGGGACAGGATGTGATAGATGGGTGCACAGTGATGTGATGGACACACGGGAGCAATGTGATGTGAGAGATGGGTGCACAGTGATATGATGGACACACGGGTGCACAGTGATGTGATGGATACACGGGTGCACAGTGATGTGATGGATACATGGGTGCACAGTGATGTGATGGACACACGGGTGCACAGTGATGTGATGGACACATAGGTGCACAGTGATGTGATCGATACACGGGTGCACAGTGATGTGATGGATAGATGGGTGCACAGTGATTGATAGACGGGTGCACAGTGATGTGATGGATACACGGGTGCACAGTGATGTGATGGATAGATGGGTGCACAGTGATGTGATGGATACACGGGTGCACAGTGATGTGATGGATACACGGGTGCACAGTGATGTGATGGATAGATGGGTGCACAGTGATGTGATGGATACACGGGTGCACAGTGATGTGATGGATACACGGGTGCACAGTGATGTGATGGATACACGGGTGCACAGTGATTTGATAGACGGGTGCACAGTGATGTGATGGATACACGGGTGCACAGTGATGTGATGGATACACGGGTGCACAGTGATGTGATAGATGGGTGCACAGTGATGTGATGGACACACGGGTGCACAGTGATGTGATGGATACACGGGTGCACAGTGATGTGATGGATACACGGGTGCACAGTGATGTGATGGATACACGGGTGCACAGTGATGTGATGGATACATGGGTGCACAGTGATGTGATGACAGTTGCACAGTGCTGTGAATGGAATACACGGGGTTCACAGTTATGTGATGTATAAAGGGTGCACAGTGAGTTGAAATGGATACACGGTCGCACAGTGATGTGAGGACTCTGGTGCCAGTTGTCTGGATACAGGGTGCACATATGTGATGGATACACGGGGTGCAAGTGATGTATGGATCAGATGGTGCACAGTGATGTGATGGATACACGGGTGCCAGTGAGGATAGGACTGGTGGCACAGTGATGTGATGGATACAGTGCCAGTTTGATGTGATGGATAAGGGTGACAGTGTGATGGATAAACATCGGTGCACATTGATGTGATTTGGATACACGGGTATCACAGTGATGTGATGGATAGACGGGTGCTGCACCAGAGACTGTGATGGATACTGGTGTACAGTGCATTATATTGGATACATGGGTGTCTACATGTTAGTGGAGTTGATAGAGGGTTGGCATCGTGAGTGAATGACCACTGGGATCACATGATGTTATGTATACGAGGGCACAGTGATTTGATGGACAACTGGGGCACAGTGATGTGATGAGAGTTCGATGGGGTCGCACAGGCATGGATACACGGGTGCACAGTGATGTGATACATAGGTGCACAGTGATGTAAGTGATACACGGGTGCACAGTGAGTAGATGACCTCCGGGTCAACGTGATTTGATGCACAGGGTGCCCAGTGATGTGATGGACACCGGTGCACAGTGATTGCTGGAACACGGTGCACATGATGATGGATACAGATGGTGCACAGGTGTGTGAATGATACCACGGTGTGCACATTGATGATGTGATTCACACGGTGCACAGTTATGTTATGTATTACAATTGACATGATGAATACACAGGTGCACAAGTGATGATGGAAATTAAAGGTTGCATCATGATTTGATGGATAACGGTGCACAGTGAATGATAAGGACACATAGTTCAAGTGATGTATTGATAAGGTGCACAGTGATGTGATGGATACACGGGTGCACAGGAATGATGGGATCAGGGGCACAGTTAAGTGATGGAACACGGGTGACAGGATAGGGTGGAAAGGGTGCACCGTGAAAGGGGGAAAGGGGCCCTTATTGATGGAAAGGGGGCCGGATGGTTGGGTAAAGGGGGCACAGTGATGTGATGGAAAGGTCACAGTGATGTAGGAAATGGGTCACAGTGTTTGGTGGGTAAGGGGGAAAATTTTTTTGGGTTTGGGAAGGTGCACAGTGATGGATAAGGGTGAAAGTATGGATACGGGTGCCGGTTTTTGGTCACGGGGGAAGGGTGAAAACCCGGGTGCACAGGATGTGAAAGGTTTTACAGGGTGCACAGTAGTATGGGAACCGGTGCCATGATTGTGGGTAATGGGTGCAAGGGTGGATAAAGGGGGGGAGGGTGCACAGTGATGGAGGGTACCCGGGACAGAAGGGGGGCAGGTCCGTTTTATAGGCAGGGGCCGTTTTCACGGGCCCTGGTTTAAACCGGGGCCTTTTTTAATTACATATTGTTTCCATTTTCACGTGTTTTGGGGCACTTTTTGCCTATTTTGGTCAGGGGGACGGGTATTAATAAAAATGATTAATGGATAACTTCAAGTGATTTTACCGGGGGGTTTTTCCCAAAAGGGGAAAAAGGGGCACAAAATGGAGCACTAGGGAAAAAAGTTGGATACCGGGCACAGTGATGTGAGGATAAGGGGGCCAGTTTTTATGTGGGGTTACACCCGGGTGAGAAAGGGTAAGGGGGATGGGTAACGGGGGTGCACAGTGATGTGTTGGACCAAAAAGGGCACAGTGATGTGATGGTGATTTGGGGCACAGTGATTTGGGAAAGGGGGAAAAGGGGGTGGGTTTCCAGTGATGGAGGATACACGGGGCACTAGTATGGTGATGGGATTCAGGGCCTTGGGTTCCAGTGATTGATTTTTTTAAGGGTTAACAGTGAAGTATGTGTGGGGCCGGTTCACAAATGATGTGATGGAACAGGTCACATTTTTAGGAATTTGGGGTACACGGGTGCAAGTGATGTGATGGGAAAGGGTGCACAGTGATTTATGGAACAGGGGCCAGTGATTATGGGGTAATGGGGCACGTGATGTGATGGAAAACAGGGGGGCCCGTGATGTGATGGATACGGGGGGCACAGTATTGAGGATACACGGGTGCACATGAATGGATACAGGGGCACGGGTTGAGGTTACGGGGGGGCCCCTGTGTTGAAATGGGGGGCAAGGATTTTACAACTTTTTTTTTTAAAAAAAAAAAAAAAAAAAGGGGGGGGGGGGGGGGGGGAATTTTTAGGGGGGAATGGCGGATTTTCCTTTTTGAAAAATATTTTTAGGAAAAGGAAAATTTTGCCCAATTGGGGCTGGACCTTGCTATAAAAATAACCCTTAAAATAGAATAGGAAAGGGAAAAAGAACAAGAACCTTTGACCTGAGGAAGATTCTGCAATGTGCATTGTGTTGTGCAACGCCAGGGAAGGATTATTGTTGGAGCAAAGAACCTCCATGGACTTGAGTGTCCTTCCTCTTGTTATCTGTATAAAGATAAGGACGGAAGGAAAAAAATTTCCTCAAAAGTGACCAATTTTTCCTTCAGGGATTCTGAAAACTTTCCGGGAAGAATTTCCTTCTTTGGGCCTGCAATACTGGCTGTATTTTTGACTATATAATTGGGAGCCTTGCCTGTCCACCCTACACATTTAGGAGTTAAAAGGTTTGGCTGGTTGAGAAAACCCCTCTGACATTTCCTGACATGTCCGTTTTAACTCCTTAACGACCGCCGTCTTTTGCACGGGCATTTCAGTCGTCGTTGCAGCGACGTTTTGGGGCGTCGCGCAGCATCGGACATTGCGGCTCCGGGCCCGCAGCTGCGTGTAGAATCAATGGCGTACTACACAGCCCTGATCCCAGTGCAGCTCCTGCATGCATCGGGGAGCAGTGGAAACATCCGCTCCCCGGGTCTTTAACCCTTTGATTGCGGCGGATCGTCACTGCAGCGCAATCAGAGGGTTCCCTGCTCTGTCGGGTGATCGGAACGCCCGATGACAGAGCCCGGGGAACGGCTGCACAGTCAGCCCTGGAGACCTAGAGTAGCCCCAGGGCTGTCTGTGTAACAAGCCAGTGACCAGGGCAGGCTGTGAGCTGCCCTGATCACTGCCTGTGTCACACTGACACAGATTATAATGTATTAGCATATATGTACATGCTAATATATTACTAAGTGTAAAAAAAATAAAAATAAATGTAAAACAGTTCTCCCTTCATGGGATTTAAAAAAAAAGTAAAAAAAAAAACAAAAAAAAGAAAAAGTGTAAAAAAATGACTAAAAAAATAAATAATAAAATAAAAATAAATATTTAATAAAAAATAATTGTGCATATATTACACACACAAAAAAACCTACACATATTAGGTATCCAAACGACCGTAATAACCTGTAGAATTAATCTAACAAATTATTAAGTGTGAAATGTGAATGGTGTAAAAATTTTTTTAAAAACAAACATTTAAAAAAAAAATAAAAAAATGCTGCAATTATTTATAAGTGAACTTAAACTATTCCCCATAAAGTACAACTTGTCTTGAATAAAACGAGGTCTCATCCAACTGCGTCATTGAAGAAATGAAAAAAAGTTACAGATGTTGAAACGCAAGGAGGCAAAAAACGAAAAAAAATTTCTGGTCATTAACTACTTTTCAGGCGTTCGGCTTAAGGGGTTAAAGGGGTGTTCTGGAAGTTGAGAAAGCTCGTTCGTCCATCAGGGCATGATAAAAAAAATAGAAGATACGAATCATACTTACTTCCCGGATGCTCCCATTCAGTCCCGTTGGCCATTACATTCATCCCCAATGTAGAAGGGAACAGCACATGCAGGGGCGTCGCTATAGTTTAATCCAGAGCTTGTGCCCCCAAAAAACTGCCACTGCCCCAAACCGGAAATCTGCCCACAGGGGAGATTGCTAGACCATTGTCGGCTTCCGTAGGCAGGGGGCGCTGGCGGTCTTTTCAACTGTATGCAGGTCCTAGGGACACGCATACACTTAAGGGCTACCATTGAGCAGGGAGTGAGAGCTCCCTGTCCCACGACATATTCTGGTGGAGGCGGCGTGAGAATGTCATCATGTTGTTTGTATGACACGATGACGTCATGCCGCCAGATAATAATAATCTTTTTTTATATAGCGCCAATTTATTCCACAGCACTTTACAATATAGAGGGTATAAGTACAGACAAAATGCAAAACTTTGTATAGTAAGAAGCTACTTACAGATCAGACACAAGGTGTGAGGGCCCTGCCCGCAAGAGCTTACAATCTATTTGGGTTTAAGGGCGAGAAGTGCTTGGTTTACACAAAGGTGCAGTCATTAGGGGTTGTGAGTTTTCCCAATCATTTAAGGTAGCAGTTCCAGAGAACTGGTGCAGCGCATGTAAAGTTTTGGAGGCAAGAACTGGAGGATCAGATTATTGAGACTGTTGCAATGCATGCTGCAGATCCCTCTCTGGACTGCGGATGTGCTCGCGTCGGCGTTGCCAACCCTTACCCTTCTGCTGCCATCTACTTATCTCTCCACGCTCCTGCTCTACTCCAGTTTCCTGTCTGTGTCTGTCGTGTGCACGTCCTCCCTAGGGCACCCGCACCAGCTCTCTGAAATTTAAAGGGCCAGTACCTAAGTCGACAACCAAGGGTGACTTAAAAGGGTTGTCTCACTACAAGGATCGCTGCTTTTTATGTTAACTATCTTGCAAAAACAAGTCACTTTGTAATATAATAATGTAATGTAATGTCCATTAACAGTGTCCTACCTATTCCTAGATATCCCCTCTTGTATGGGCTGCATCAGCTCCTCAGGTCGCTATAGCTACAGACCTGTTTGATCTCTCCTGATAGGCTGCCAGCACTGGTCGCTATAGCTACAGACCTGTTCCATCTCTCCTGATAGGCTGCCAGCACTGGTCGCTATAGCTACAGACCTGTTCCATCTCTCCTGATAGGCTGCCAGCACTGGTCGCTATAGCTACAGACCTGTTTGATCTCTCCTGATAGGCTGCCAGCACTGGTCGCTATAGCTACAGACCTGTTTGATCTCTCCTATTAGGCTGTCAGCACTGGTTGCTATAGCTACAGACCTGTTTGATCTCTCCTGATAGGCTGCCAGCACTGGTCACTATAGCTACAGACCTGTTTGATCTCTCCTATTAGGCTGCCAGCACTGGTTGCTATAGCTACAGACCTGTTTGATCTCTCCTATTAGGCTGCCAGCACTGGTTACTATAGCTACAGACCTGTTCAATCTTTCATGATAGGCTGCCAGCACTGGTCACTATAGCTACAGACCTGTTTGATCTCTCCTAGTAGGCTGCCAGCACTGGTTGCTATAGCTACAGACCTGGCTTCTACTGCAGCCTAGTGGAAGCCAGTAAACACACCCCTGAGTTAAAAATGAAACCAAGAAAACAGGACTGAGGTGAGATGAATCAATGTAGTGAGACAACCCCTTTGAGGAATTTCCTGCCTCTGCTCGACGTTAGTTTGTTGACGTTCCAACATTGATCCTGACCTCTGCGTTGCTGTATGTTATTTGCTGTCGCCTGGTTCCTGTGGTTACCAGCTGCTACGTCAGTCTACTACCTGCCTGCACTCTACTAAAGTCATCTGTTGCACCTGCCTGCCCCCTACCACCTCTGCCTGCTCCCGCAGTTCTACGCCTGGCACCTCACCGTGGTTACCCCACATCGGGTTTGTACGACTTGGATTCCCCCCGCAGCCAAGTCCATCCCACCTTGCCGCGGGCTCTGGTGAATACTGGGGGGCTCCTTAGACTCTGCTCCCTGGTGGGGGTCTGCACCATCTCTCACGGTGACCTCTTGGATCCACCACTTGCATACCCGCTACCCTGACGGTACCAACTGCACCCGTTTCCGTGTCAGAGGCATTTAGTCGAAGATCATCAGCAGAGCGGAGAGACGGTGCAGGGTGGTAGACCGAGATTAAGGAGGAGATAAGAAACCCGAATGGTTTTCTACAAGTGGAATTGTTGCATTTGGCGGTTAATCAGCGCCGCAGGAGACATCTGCATTGGAGGTCCCTTCTCCCGTTACTCCGTTGTCTTGCAGCTCTTCCTGCACAGATTGTGCATTGTATAAGTCACTTTGAGATGACAACATTATTAAAGATTTTACCCCTCTGCTCGGAAATTTTTAGATTGATATACAAGCGCGCCTAAGCAACATCGCGGCTGATCCAATAGCGCTTCACACGTCTTCACCAAATCTGCTCTTATTTTTCTTGAGGGATGATCACCGGTGTCTCCTCATGCAGCGCACTAATTAATAACATGACTCAACAGTCGCACTTATTTCCTACGTCGCCTGTTTCCTCCCCAACAGCCGAAGATTAAACCATCTCCTTGTCTTCCTGACTCGGTGCACAGTGAATAAAGAGGCAGAAATCACCGCGCGGTGGATCGCCTTCTCCATGGCGGCCGCAACACAAAAGGGGGGGGACAAAAAAATTTATAAGGGCAGGGGGTTTCCTTTCTGAAAATTCCAGGCGGGGAAAAAAAAACCCACACAAACTGTGCATTGTCTGTAGAAGACCTTCAGATCCGCCGAGGTCACGGGGTCCCCATATAGAGGATTTTTCGCTTTTTATAAATCAAAATTCTCTACTTCCAACAAGATGAGAGGCTCATAACGGATTGCTTAGCAAGATGAAAGGCTTCTCTGTATCCGGATAAGCTAAAAATATTTATCAATTAGTATTTTTAAAAATTATTTTAAATATAAATTAGTTCATATGATATAATAAAGTATGTATAACATTATGAAAAATTGAGTGTGTAGATGTATGTTTAAAATTTTAGAGAAAAACTTTTTTTGGGAAACCCGCACCTTTATAACGGAAAAGTAGAATTTTTTTTTTTTTTTTTAACAAAAAGTCTTTATTTCCCTTTTTAAAAAATTAAAATGGGAAAAAGAAAACACATAGAAATCCTACATGATCCACTCGTAAGAGAAGCAAACAACACTGACCGTTTCGGCGGGGCGCCTTAAAGGGTTTTGCCAGGACCTGCCTTATTGCTAAAAAACAAAATGTAAACAAGCCATGCTGAGCTAAGGAAAAAGGGACAAAGCAGAGCCCCAGACTGCATAGGGGTCGTGTGAAATGTTTAAATCAATCAAACACAACTAGTGGATTCTGTATACAAACGACAACAGCTTTCTCCACAGCAGCTTGAAAGCTTCTTCATGTTCCCTGACATCAGATAAAGCAGGGATCTACTCAGATAATCACACTACAACTAGTGGATTCTGTATACAAAAGACAACACCTTTTCTCCACAGCAGCTTGAAAGCTTCTTCAGGGTTTCCCGTCATCAGATAAAAGCAGGGATTACTCAGATAAATCACGCTACAACTAGTGGATTCTGTATACAAAAGGCAACCCTTTTCTCCCGGCGCTTTTAAAGCTTCTTCCCTGTTTCCCCCTTTATCAGATAAAGAAGGTCTACCAGAAATCCGCTACAATAGTGGTTTTAATAAAAGCAACACCTTTCTCGCCACAGCTGAAAGTTCTCATTTGTCAAAGATAAACAGGATTTCTAGATAATAAAATAGATTTAAAAAAAAGAAAAAATATTAGGCTTAAAAGAGTTTAAGAAAGAAGTTTTTTAAGGCACATCACAGTAAAAAACTAAAGAAGCTTTAATAATAAGGGCATAACACTGACTCTCTCACGCAAAAAAATATTAGAAAGGTATTACCCATTTGTTGATGATCCCACGTCAACATTACATTGTGGCAAAACCCCTTTAATCGTAGTGTGAAGCATGGGTATGAAGGGGCTCCCATATATACTGAAAGACACGCTCCCCAAACTCATGATTGACACATGTCCGCCATAACATATGTGCATTACTTAAACAGATAGTATGTTAAACAAACATGTGTCAAAAAAAAAAAAACGTACACTGACATATTGCACAATACATTCATCCGTTGAAAAATACAAAACAGATTAAAATCAATAATTATACATGAAAATCAAAAACTTGTGTTGAGACCTGAGGGGATTCTGGACCCCAAACGAAAAATCCAGAATGCCTCTCTACATAAAAGTTTAAGTCCATGGTCTCCCCCACGAATAGGGCGGGTTACTTTCTCTAGACCTAAAAAGGAAAAAGTGGTAGTATTACCACCATGTATTTCAGAAAAATTATTAGATACCATGGATAAACGTGGATTTTTTGCAGAATCAGACAAATGCCTACGTATTCTTATTTTGAGAGCTTTTGTGGGACATCCCACATATTGAAGACAACAGGAGCTGCAGGTAACAACATACACTACGAATTTAGAATTACAATTGATATATCTGGTAACTGGAAATATTTGACCATTTGCTGGGGGAAGTAACTTTTTTTGACAGGAAACAAAAAATATGCAGTACTTTTTTTGCCCCTTTTAAAAAATCCTTAAGGTTTTACCCAACAATTTTTTCCAACAAATTTTTTGCAAGGAAAAAACTAGGAGATAAATCTCCTAGAACGGGCCTTTTTGGAAACAAATTTGATATTCTTTTGAATCTTTCAATTCCCCCCTGCCAAAAAATGTATCAAATTTTTTCTTAATAAATCAAAAATTGGATTTTGGGAAAACTATCGTTGTGGTAAAGTGTCTATGAAAATATATGTTTTCTTGCTATTTTTGTTTTTTATTTTATTTGAAAAAACCCCACCACCGAGTCCCAGGGTTTTATCCACTATGTGTATAGCTCTATCTAAAAATTTTTTTGGGGTTTTTACATCCCTGGTTTTTCACATGTTTGTTTTATTTTTCCTCCAATTTTTTTGCAATATCAGAACAATTATTTTAATATGTCAGTATATTCCCCCACAGGTATTTTTTTAAAAAAACAAAGTCCGGTGACAAAGACCTTTTAAAGAAGAATTAGGGCAATCTTTTTAACAAAAGGGTAAAATTTTTGTATACCTTTGGTTATATTCCGGTTAAATAATATCAAGATAATTGAGGATTTTTTTCAATATAGGGGAAAAGATAGGTTCATAAAATTTTATTGTCAGGGCCGGGGACTATAGGAAGGCCAAGGTAGGCGGGGCCCTGGGGCCCTGCTCTCCCGGGAAAGAAAGGGGGCGCAGTTCCATGTGTAAATCAGGACTCTCAGCAGCGCCCGGCAATAAGCAGCGGCAGCAGCCGTCTGACCTCTACAGCTGTCCTCCCTTCCGTATAAAAAAGGGGGAGGGACAAACAGGGAGGAGAGAGGAAAAGATCTGCAGGGAGGGGCGAGCGGTCATTGGAAAAAGCGGACTTTTTTCTGCTGCTCCACTGACATGAAAAGGCATGTCCGTCACCTCTTCCCCGCAGACAGAAGAAACGCACTCATCCAGGCCCCCCCCCTAATAGTGTGTGTAAGTAGTTTACACCTGTTAATGGTCGTAACTTGAGGGGGGTGAGGGGCGGAGGATGTGCAGGGGGACCCCACCGGGAGATAAAAAACCCTTCCCCCCCTCCCCATGGAGGACAGCATGGTGGCTGATGTGGCACAGGATGACTATTTGCTGCGTAATCACTGGCCAGACCCAGCCTATCCAACGAATGGCCCCCACACCTGCACATCCCAAAAAGGTTTCCCTGAAAAGCCCCTTGAAAATGCTTACACATTTAAAACTATTTTATGTGACCATCTATCAGGGGAGGGGGGGGTAGGGGCTCCCAAGCACACATGCCCCATCAAACCACCTGTGTGCTTTAAAACCTTAAACCTTAGGCATCAAAAAAAAATCTTGTATAACACCAATTCAATTTTATTATTTCTAATTTCTTCTCTCTTACAAATTTTAGTTAATCTATACATGGCTGACTTCAATAAAAACATGTTAAAAAAAAAAAAAAACCTTAGGCTATTTTCACTGGGTTAAATTGGGCTATTTTGCCACTTTTTGGGGTGTACTGTGTCCAATACGAGCGAAATAAGTCCCAGTTTCGGAATCCAGGTTCTCATAGAGGGAATATGGATACTCTCCTCTCCCCCTCGGCGAATCCCCCGCGGGGGGAAAATAAGTGGAGTCAATTGTTCACGCGTTTTCGCCCCTAGAAGCATTCTATGGGGCCGTGGGGGCTCCCGAACACGGGTAATTGTGAACCCAGCCTTTTTGGGGAGGTTTTACTGATGATTTGCAGGGGGTACTTTGAGTGTAATTGCATTGCAAATTGCCCCAAAAAACCCCCGCAAATACAGTAAAATCATAGCTTCAAAAAAATGTAATATTTACAGCTAATTCCCCAGCACTACTGTGCACCAAAGAAAGAAGTGACATTCACTTCTTCCACACTTAAAGGGTTTGTCTCCTACAAAGAATCCTTTTTTAAATTTAGGAACAAAAATAAAGACATTTTTCCAAAATATTTGTTTTGTTCCTTGTTTCCCTAAGGAGATACAAGTAATTTATACCTCCCTGGCTTTTCATTCCCTCAGTAACCGCCCTGTAAACAATTCTCCCCCGCTGTTTGTTAAATGAGAAACAGTGAGTGAAGCCCATCACACGTCCACAGTGCCTTGGCTGTCGCATAAAACTTGATTCATGTAAAATAAACAAACTGAAATTAGGGGCTTTTTTTTTGGGGATCAATAAGAAGTCCTGTTAGTATTTAGAAGCAATCTGATCAAATTAGCAACTGAAAGCACACGGGGCACAAGCTTACGATGGAGCTGTATGAAAAAGAGTCAGGAACCAGGAAGTGCAGAATTTCACATGCATTCTCTGAAACTCTGAAGGGAAAGACAACTCCTTTAAGGGGGACTGTGAGGGATAAGGGGGCTGGGCTAAGCATTGTGGGAAGTATGTTCGCCCCCACATATTTCCCCAAAACGGCAAATAGTTCGTTACCGCAAGTTCCCCCAAGGAACAACTGTAACTATGATAATAGAGCTCTCATTGAGGCTATGTTATCTTTGTTTTTCCCCCGCGTGGTGATGTGTATTTTTTTCCTGGGGTATCGGGGGTATAATGAAATAAAAGCCGTCCCTAACACAACTTCTAAAACCCCCCCGTCTTTGGGGCGCACAGATACAGTCCAGGGGGTGTTGTGAACATAACCTTTTTAATTACTCAGAAAACAAAAACATGATTAATTTGGGGGTGTAAAGTTTCTAAAGGGTGGAATTTAGGGGTTAGTGACCAGGGATCAAAAAATTTATTGCCAATACGCCCTGCTTTTGTCCCCCCTAAGGCAATGTAGATGCATAAAATTACCTATATAAAACCCCATGGTGTTTTAAATCTACAGTGTAAATGCTGGTATTTTTATTCCATTTCAACTGCCATGGAACTGCATATTTCAGCATTTCATTCGCAGCCATACATTAGGGGAAACTTTTTTTTTTTTGCCCACATAGTAAATGTATCTTGTCGGTAAAAAAAAAAATCCCCTCCACACTGTTAAGTCCATTACACCAGCGGCGTTCACATAGGATCACCGCTGCGTGTTTGCATTGTGCCTGTCGGGGCCCCCTTTTGATAAGATCCAAGAATGACAAGCAATTCTTTATCGCATCCAAAAAAGGGGCCCGACAGGGGCAGGGCAAGCACCAGCAAGAATCTCATGTGAACCCGCTGCGTGTTCCTATAGACGCGTGGGAAAAAATCCCCTGCTAATTGTTAACCGCCTGGGTCCGTCCTGTCGGGCCCCAGAGACGTACTGAAAAGCGTATTTCACACAGAGGCAAACACCATGTGAACAACCCCTTAAGGCTGGACTCGACTGTTTTATGTGTATTTAGTTACTTAAAAACCATGTTTTTTAAATACCAAAATACACACTAAAAAACACAAAACCTACTTTTTTTTCCCTTTGGTTCAAAAAGGGGGAAAAGTGTGCGGGTGGTTCTATAAAGTTGGCCCATACTTTTAGGGAAAAAAAATTTTCCTTATTCGCAAAAAATTAAAAAAAAAATTTTCCTACCCAATTTTTTTTTTTTTGTTTTTTTACATGTATCAGCATGAAAAAAATAACAACCCAGGCCCTTTAAAATTTTGCCCCTTTTTTTTGAGCAAACTTACTTTCTAAAAGCAGTGAAATCCATAAAGAAAAAAAAAATAAAAAAAAATTGCAAAAAAAGTCCGAGGTTTTTCCCTTGCATTTTTTCCATGCATTAAAACCTGTTTTTTTCCCAAGAGTAAATAAAAATTTAAATTAATATGGCTCTTTGTTTTTTTTCCCTCCTCCCCTTTTCCCAAAAGCCCGCCACTGGGCCCTATGGGGCTTTTTATTTTTGGGGGACAAGTTTTAACTTTCTAATTTTTGTTATTAAATTGCACCATAGAATTTACTGGAAAACCCCAAAAAAATTCCATGGGGGCCCAAAAGTTAAAAAAACTTACTTTTGCCATTTTTGCGGGGTTTTTTTTTTTATTACAACTTTTCACGGGTTTTATAGGGGTTTTATATGAAATTGGGTGGGTTTTTATCAACTCCAAAAATAACAAATGGGGGTTATCTTCATGTTTTAAATACCATTTAAAAAAACCCAAAATCTCCTCAACAAATTTTTTAACCCAAAAACTCTTTTTTTTTTTTTTTTTTCGTCCCCCCGGGATTTGGTGAGGGAGTGTTTTTTGCAGGCTAAGTGTACTTTTTATTGGCACCAAATTTTTGGGATGCACATGACTTTTTTTGTCACTTTTTTTTTCAATTTTAAAAAGGGTTTGAAAAGAACCCGGAAAATCCAAATTTTTGCAATTTTTAAAAATTTTTTTTTAAAATTGTAAGATGTCAAAAATGAGGGTTTGAAAAAATTTAAAATTTTTTCCCATTTTTTGCGCGCCAGGGGGAGGGGGAGGGGATTTAAAACCCCTTTCCCAGGGCACCCCAAAAAGTCTTGTTTCCCCTCCCTGATTATTGTTAATGTATGTAACAAAAAATTCGGACTGTATCTGAATCCCCTCCCACACCCGTAGCAGGTATCAAAAAAGCAACCTTTTTCCAAATTGGGTTTGGGAGGAAAAAAGGGGTTTTGGGAATTTTCGAAAAAAAAAAAAATTTCCCCCCAAGAATGCCATGTAAAGATTCGCAAGCGCTGAAGAAAACTTAGCGCCCATTGACGCTCCTTTGATTTTCAAATAATATTTGCATTCAAAGACAAAAAAATTATGCTGTAAAAGAAAATGGACCGCACTACAAATAAATTCTTTCAAGCCTTCATTATAGGAGCTATCGAGATTCAGATGTTTAGCCAAATATGTTAAAGAATGGGGAATGCTAGGGTAGAGTGCTGTAACGTCACAAGAAAGCCAATAATAATGTTGTTTCCAAGGTTTATTTAGCAACACAGAGACCACATGTTTTGTGTCCTGTAAAAATCTGGGTAAAGATAGGCCCAAAGGTTGAAGTACCGGGTCTACCCATGATCCCAAACGTTCGCAAAGTGAGCCTACGCCTGCAACAATGAGCCTCATTGGTGGAGGAAAAATATTTTTGTGCACCTTGGGAACTGAATGGAATATTGGTGTAATTGGGAAGGGAACAAATAATTTGTCTGCAGTTTTTTGTGAAAGGGCTCTGTCACGTTTGTGTCGTCTGGCTCTGGTCGTCGGCGAGGGCCGCTGCGACCATAACTGCGGCCTTGCTTTATCTTGTGTGAACACTGTCTTCTTTCTGGGACTTTAATTGAATCCTGGCCAACGCCCGTGGCCAGGAACTTTCCAGCACTCTCTGGGTTAATCTCACTCTCAGTGATTGACGGATTCTGCTCCCTATCATCTCTGTTCTGTTTCCTCCCCTTCCCTATTTATAGCCACCACTTCCTTCAATCCTTGCCTGCTATAGGTTGTTACCCTGTAGTTGGCCGTATTTGCGCCTTTGGTTTCTGTGCTCTCCTGACCTTTGGCGTTGGACCCTGGTTTTCACCCCCTGTCTCACGTCTCTGTACCACGCTGCCCATACTGTTGCCGACTTTGGACTGCCCCCGGTTACCCTCTTTGTCTCACGCCTCTGTACCTCGTTGCCCGAACTGTTGCTGACTTTGGACCGCCCGACTCTGCTTTTGTTTGGTGTTTGTTTGTCCTGTCTGTGTCACACTTATATCAGTGCAGCTATCAGTCTTCTGGTTGGGGCCGGCCTGTTAAGGAGTCAGGTTCCCCAAAAGGCAGGGACAGGGACTGGGATCAGAGTCAGGGCCCACTTGTCTGTGTGTGTGTCCCTGACCGGTCCCTGACAGGCTCCTAATGTTACACCTTCTTCTAGGACTTTTTTTTTAGTATATTCGAAAACAGGGGGGTAGGGTCTTCTGGTAATGGCAAGTAGTTTTTTTTTATCTTGTATGTATAATATGTAGTATATATAAAGTATGTATGATATGTACAGTTGAAACCAGAAGTTTATATGCCCTATATAAAGCCCCATCGGCAGGTTTTTCTCGCTCTCTAAAATCAGAATAAACCTTCTCCGTATTAGGTCAATTAGGAATAAACATTATTTCTATTTGTCAAATGCAGAATAATGAGAGAGGGAATTTTTTAAGGCATTTTTATTACTTTCCGCAAAGTCAGAAGTTTCCATATATTTCATTAGTATTTGGTGGCTTTGCCCTTAAACTGTAGGACTTGGTTCAAACATTCTGGATCCTTCCACAAGCTTCTCACAATAGTTGGTAGGAATTTTAGCCCATTCCTCCTGACAGAACTGGTGTCACTGAGCCATGTCTGTAGGTCACTTTGCTCGCACCTGCCTTTTCTGCTTTGCCCATAAATTTTCAATAGGATTGAGATCAGGGCTTTGTGATGGCCGCTCCAAAACATTGAGTTTGTTATCCTTAAGCCCTTTTGTAACCAGTTTGGCAGTAGCTTCAGGTCATTGTAAATTTGGAAGACCCATTTCCGCGCAAGCTTTAACTTCCTGGCTGATGTCTTGAGATGTTGCTTCAGTATTGCCACATAATCTTCTTTCCTCGTGATGCCATCTATTTTGTAAAGTGCACCAGTCCCTCCTGCAGCAAAACAACCCCACAACATGATGCTGCCACCCCCATGTTTTATCAAAAACAACAATTGGTTTTGCACATGGAAAAACTTTGTTTGAAAAAACAAATGCACACTGGTGTGGCAGCAATTCATATAGACATTTCAAATTCAAAAAACAGTGGCACATTATGGACTAAGGAAAACCGTCAAATGGGACATAGGAAATTTGGAAAAAAAGCATTACTGCTAACTGGGATACATGAAAAAAATTGAGGTTCTCAGTTCACACTTTTGGCCAAAAATGCTTAAGCCCACCTCCCATTCATCAAGGGGGACCTCAAGTGCAGGTGGGTCCTACGTTTATTGTTCCCCTCTATTGGGTCCTGTTCAGACCTGCATCTTTGGGAGCGAAGATACCTGTTTCAAAGAACACTGCACTGATTTAAAACCTGGGGAAGTGGGTGGGATGCAAACACCAAAATGGTGGGATGGTGTTCTTAGGCTTCCAAGCTTCTCCATTTTTCAAAATGTTGGTCTTTGTTCCTGTGCATTTGCAAATATTAATCTGGCTTTTATATGTTTCTTTATGAGTAATGGCTTCTTCCTGGTAGTGTCCTCTAATGTTGATACAGGACTCGTTTCACTGTGGATAATGACACAATCTTACCAGCTTCTGCCAGCATCTTCACAAGGTCTTTTGCTTTTGTTCTTGGCTTGGTATGCACATGTTGGACCAAAGCATGTTCATCTCTGATACACAGAACCCGTCTCCTTCTTGGGCGGAATGATGGCTGGACATTCCCATCTGTTTGTACTTGCGTATAATTGTTTGTACAGATGAACGAGGCATCTTCAGGGATCTGGAAATTGCATCCAAGGATGATCCAGACTTGTGCAAGGCCACAATTCTCTTCCTGATATCTTGGCTGATTTCTTTAGATTTTCCCATGATGTTACACACAGAAGCAGTGTTTCTGATGTGCAATACAAAAAATACATCCACAGCTGTGTCTCTAATTCAGATGTTGTCAATAAACCTATCAGAAGCTTCCAAAGACCTGACCTCATCATATGGGCCGTCCCAAATTGTTTAAAGGCAGAATAATCCCAGTGTATGGAAACTTTTGGCTTTGCAGAAAGTAATAAAAATGCCTTAAAAATTCTCTCATTATTCTGGCATTTGGCAAATATAAAAATTTTTTCCTAATTGACCTAAAACGGTGAAGGTTTATTCTGATTTCATGAAGTATGTATAATATGTAAGTATAATACGTAGTATGTCTAATATCAGTATGTATAAAGTATGTAGAATATATGTATAATATGTAGTATGTACAATATCAGTATGTATAATATGTAGTATGTATAAAGTTTGTATAACATGTTATGTATGTATAATATGTGTTATGTGTAAAGTATGTATTATGACGGGCCCATACACTATAATAAGGCAAACACAGTCCTCATTTGACACATCTTACTCTTGCACACTTTTAATTAAGAAAGGTGTATTTAACACCAGTTTCAATACATTTCCCTTAAAAGTGTCCCTATGCTGGGATCCCCAACGATCTGTTGTAATCTTTAAAAGAAATCTGAAGACCGTTTCCCTGCAGCGCCATCACAGGTGAAACTAAGCATTACACAGTGTCCATTCACATCAATGGGTTGTCTGTGTAATGCAGGACATGTCAGGTCCTCCAGAGCAAGAGACGCTCTTTGTAACAACAAACCAATCTGTTTTGCCCAAGGCATGGGGATCCTGCACAGAGGAGCTCCCCTCTATTAATCCCAACAGTGGATGAACCTGTATATCCTTGCAGGAAGTAACTTCCTGCAAATGGACGCACAGGTATGTCCTGGATATCGAGTGGGCTCAGAAGCAGGGACTAGCTGTATTTTACAATTGGCTCCATGCTGGGTCGCCCATGACGGGAGCTCACTCTGTCCGCGGGTGATTAACCCCTTTACTGCCGCAATGTATGCAGCTCCCTCTGTCTTCTTCGGTACTGCCGCAATGTCATTGCAGCTGCAGGTGGCTTCTCTGGCAACCTGGAAGCCTAACAAAGATTTCTAGGCTGCCTGTGATGTCACTACGCCCGGTCGTGCCCTGAGAGCATAGTGATTGACAGTTACCATGGAAGGAGTACTGCTATGTAGTGCTATACATGTTCACAGTAATCTGGAGATCACTGGCACAAGTCCCCTATGGGGACAAGTAAAAAAAAAAAATTTAAAAAAATGCAAAAAAATAAAAATAAAAAAAACCACAAACAAAAAATAAAATAAAAACACGTACACCATCCTTTTCCTCTTTACAAATGTCAACCGAACCAAAAAATATACAAAATAAATAGAGTACACATATTTGTTATCGCTATGTGTCTAACAATCTAGCTGTTAAATCTGTCACATTATTTAACCGCATGGTGAACGCCCAATTTTCGTTTATCCCGCAGCACATAAAATGGAATAAAACGCAATCAAAAAGTCATTTAAATGCCAAAGTGATGCCAATTGAACCGTCCATTCATCCCGGAAAAAAAAGCCCTTACACAGCTCTGTATATGGAAAAATAAAAAGAAGGCAACAATACATAAATCAGAAGGCAACAGTACATAAATATTGTTTTATACACTTTGGACATATATGAATTCCAATGCGTTTTTTTTTTACTTGGCCATGACACCCCAGTTCTAAATCGATATTGAAGAGTGTAGAATACGACAGTATGAAGATTTTTGGCGCATTACATAGAGCTTAATGTGCCAAACTTCTCTCAAATTTCGGCGCATTACACTCTATGCCCATACAAGATTGGCGCATTAAGCTCTATATAATGCGCCAATCGTTGCATGAGCATAGAGTGTAATGCGCTGAACTTTGAGAGACATATGAAGGAAGGTGCTTCACAGTGAATTATTGCATCTCATATTCAGTGTATAATGCGCCTGAATGTATGAAAGTGGTTCTTGTGCGATTATAAATGGTGTAAAGTTCCCCTCGCCTCGCCTGTGTGTTTGGTGCATAACGAAACTTTGGCGCATTAGTAATGCCCCAAACATGTATAAAGGCTATAGATAGGCTGGAAATAAGAGAAAAGTCATTATAATAGCATGTCAGTGAATAGAAACTATGGGACTGATCCTGCTTGGTGGACCACAGGTCCCAGCCAGACCTGTGCTGTGCCTGCTCTTGCCGTATGTAGAATAAAGGGTGAGAGCAGCAAAAGTAAACTTCAAATTTAATGTAGTAAACATTTTTAAAAAATCTGAACATCATCAGTGGTTATTTAATGTAAAACTAGTTTTAGATTCTATAAATTTTAAATACATTTTATAGGAGATATTTGTATATTTTCGGCATATTATACATTTTATATTAATTTTATATGATATCATTTTAAAATTTAAATTTAATTTTGTATAGTTTGATATCTATCAGAAATTAGGGTGACGTATGAATTCGCATATGCCTTTTTTTGCCGTATATTGCCAAAGTTTGATGCAGAACTGCCATACAAAGTTTGGCGCATTACACTCTATGCACCATACAAAGGGAGACATGTATAAAAGGGGTTTTCACCCTTTTCTGCTGTAAAATGTGCCAGAGGAAAGCGGGCTGCGATGTATAATGCGGCAAACACGTGTTAGGCGCATTGTTTGCAAAACAACACTTTTTAATGCACCTAACATGAGGGGGTGTTCTGGGGGCGTCGCACCACACTCATAATATTAGACACATATATGAATGGGGTTCGGCAAAACTAGGCTCATTACTGCTCGGACCGGCAGACCTATCTCAATGTGATCTGCCTGGGCCTGAGGAGTCGAAGTGGAGCTAGATTCGCCATTAGGGCAAAAAATGTCCCTTATTTCTCAACTTGCACCAGTGCAATAATAACAAGTAATTTCTGCTAATTATCAAAAAATATAAAATTAAATGATTTAAATGTAATAAAAAATGTTATCATATAAAATTAATATAAAATATATAATATCCCAAAAATATAAAAATATCTCCTATAAAATGTAGTTAAAAATAATAGAATCTAAAACAAATTTTACATTATATAACCCACTGATGAGGATGATGCTCAGATTTTTAATTTTTTTTTACTACATTAAATTTGAAATTCATTTTTGCTGCTCTCACCCTTTATTCTACATACGGCAAGAGCTGGCACAGCACAGGTCTGGCTGGGACCTGTGGTCCACCAAGCAGGATCAGTACCTAATGACTTTTCTCTTATTTCCAGCCTATTTATAGCCTTTATACCTGTTCTGTGCATTACTATTGCGACTAAGTTCCATATTGCTCCAAACACACAGGCGAGGAGAGGGGAACTTTACACACCATTTATAATCACATAAAAACAACTTTCATACATTCAGGCGCATTATACACTGAAAATGAGATGCAATAATTCACTGTTGAATGCGCCTGTCCATCTCTACATTTCCTCAAAGTTTGTCGCAATTAAGCTCTATGTAATGCGCCATAAATCTTCATACTGTCTGTATTCTACACTCCTCTATATCTATTTAGAACTGGAGTGTCGGCGCCAAGTAAAAAAAATACACATTCGAATTCATACATGTCACCCTTTTTTAAAAAGCGCTTCAACATAAAAAATACATAAATTGGGTATTGCTGTAATTGTATCGACCCACAGAGTAAAACTAATTTGTCACCTATACGTCATTGTGAGCACTGTTAAAAATAAAAATAAAAAACACTACTAGGATTGCAGTATTTTCTTCACCATGGCTTCCAAATAACAAGTTTAAAAGCAATTAAAAAGTCTTCCCCCCACCTAACATGATACCAATAAAAACGTCAACTCATCCCACAAAAAACAAGCCCCTACACAACTCTGTACACAGAAAAATAAAAAAGTTACGGGTCTCAGACTACGGCAATGCAAACATGTGTTTTTCCTTTTTGAATAAAAGTGTTTTTTATTCTATAAAAGCAGTGTAGTGTACAGGAGTGTACACTCACCCTACTTTTTATTTGTGCCCTCATAAAATGTTTACCATGAAAGCCATTGTTTTTATTATGTGCAATATAATTTGTCAGTATAATGCTAAGTTTGATGCCGATATGCTGTGTAAGCCTAAGGCTATGTTCACACGGCTTAACTGTGGGACGTAATTACGCCCCGCAATTACGCCGTGTGGCCGGGGGCGGGGCGGGAGCCGGGGGGCCGACACCTCGCCGGCCCATAGACTATCATTTACCAGCGGCGGCGAATACCGCGGCTGGTAATTCACTAAGTCTCTTATCTCCCCCGCGGTGGATTCGCCGGCAGGAGAGGAGACGGTAATCCATAGTTCCTATGAAACTGTGGATTAACCCGTAATGACTGGGAACGGCTACCAGCCCGTATTTGCGCACTAACGTGCGCGTATTACGGACTGAAATACTGTCCCATTTTTAAGCCGTGTGAACATGGACTAAAGCAGAGTGGTGGTTACTAGCAACTAGGGTGTTGCCAGAGGTTATAAATAAAGGACCCCGTTGGTAGGGAGATCAGTAGGCAGTTAAGTCATTTAAGTGATTTACACCTGGAAAGGTTAGAAAGACCGTGCCACCCTCTGCTCCAGGCTTTACAGACGTGTCTTGGGCTGTAACACTAGCTGGAGTAAAGAACTGTTTGTTTTACCACCTTGCCTCCATGTCTATGTATTCTGCTGACAACATCAAGGACACCTCAACCACCATCTCGACAGGTAGGCCTAATTCTAACAGAGTGTGTCCCGGGGTAACACCACCTACTCCTGAACAAGCAGACCCCCTATGCACTGTAAGGTGTCAAGGAGAACAAGAGAGGATTGAGTGTCTAGCCACCGGACATTATAGACTACCACTTCCCTCCTCTCACTCTGTGACTTGGCACGTTAATAAGCAGTAAAAACATAGAAAAATCAACAGCAGGGTATCTTTGGCGGATTTTCGGCAGATTCTAAATACTGAAATCTGAAAATTGTCTAGCAGTAAGACTGTCCTTGTTGAACAGAGCAACCAAGCAGAGCCCATAGCGACCAATTAGAGCTCATAGCAATCAGAGCCCATAGCGACCAATCAGAGCTCATAGCAATCATCAACTAGAAGCACATCAAGCACCCAACAGAGCCCATAGCAACCAATTAGAGCCCATAGGGACCAATCAGAGCTCATAGCAATGGGCATGTTCTCTAATTGGTTGCTATGTTCTCTGATTGGTTGTTATTAGCTCTGATTGGTTGTTATGGGTTCTGATTGGTTGCTATGAGCTTTAATTGGTTGCTATGGGCTCTGGTTGGTCGCTATGGGCTCTGATTGGATGCTATGTCTCTGATGGTTGCAATGAGCTTCTCTCAATTTGGTTGCTATGGGCTCTGCATGGTCCGTCTATGGGCTCTGATCTAGGTTGCTATGGGCTCTGACTGATGCAATTGGCTCTGATTGGTTGCCATGGGCTCTGATTGGTATCAAGGGTATTTTAAAAAACAAAAATTTCTTAAAAAAAGTGGGAAAAGCTCTAGAGCGCTAAAGTTAAAAAGTTACTATTTATTTTACATATGTAAAATTTTCCCCTAAATAATGGTCATACAGTCACCGAATAATACATCTATACATGGAGCGAAAAAAAACGTGTGATTGCCAGACCATGACCAAATGGAACCACCACATGTGACTACTAGTTGTACACAGGCTCTGCAGACTGTATATTACCTCTATACAGTGACCACATAGTGGTAGACACCAGTGGTCACCACGGCTCTGCATACTGTATATTACCTCATACAGTTACCATAAAGTGGTAGACACCAGTGTACACAGGCTCTGCAGACAGTAATATTACCTCCATACAGTGACCATAAAGTGGTAGACACCAGTGGTACACAGCTCTGCAGTACTGTATATTACCTCCATACAGTGACCATAAAAGTGGGGTAGACACCAGTGTACACAGCTCCTGCAACTGTATATTACTTCCATACAGTGAACCATATAGTGGTAGAGCACACCGAGTGTACACAGGCTCTGCGACTGCAACTGTATATTACCTCCAACAGTGACCCAAAGTGGTAGGTTAAATCAGTAATACAGAGGCTCTGCAGACTGTAATATTACCTCCCATACAGGACCAATAGTGGTAGACAGCAGTGTACACAGGCTCTGCAACTGTATATTACCTCCATACAGTGACCAATATGTGGTGACACACCAGTGTACACAGGCTCTGCAGACTAAATATACCCTACCCATACATGACCATATAGTGTGGTATCAGTGTACAAAGCTCTGCAGACTGTATGTTACCTCCATACAGTGACCATAATAGTGTTAGAACGCAATGTACAACAGGCTCTGCAGACTTGTATATGAGCGCCGTCCATACATATTCTACCATATAGTGGTGGACACCAGTGTACACAGTCTCTGCATACTATATATTACCTCCATACAGTGACCATATAGTGGTAGTATCAGTGTACACAGGCTCAGCAGACTGTATATCTCCATACAGTGACCATATAGTGGTAGACAGCATGTACACTGGCTCTGCAGACTGTATATTTACCTCATACAGTGACCATATAATGGTAAACACCAGTGTAACACCGAGGCTCTGCAGACTGTTATATTACCTCCATACAGTAAAAATAAACCATATAGGGGTAGGTATCAGTGTATCAAAGGGCTTCTGCAGACTGTATATTACCTCCATACAGTGACCATATAGTGGAAGAAACCAGTGTACAAAGGCTCTGCAGACCAGGCCCGGACTACCCATAGGGCAAACCGGGCATTTGCTGGTGTTTCCCCCCCCAGCTGGCCCTGAGTTCCGGCGCATGGCGCACGTACAGGGGCCGCAATGGTTGCATATGCGACTGGACCCCTGTGTCAGGGGGCCAACAGTCCCCTCCTCGCCACACAGCTGCATGACACAGGCATGCAGCCATCACGGCCGCTGCTGTGACTGTACTGCGCGGTGCAAGCAACGGCCGAGGCAGAACACCAGGGACCTTCTGAGCCCGGCCGTTCAGCTCCCAGGAGGCCGCGGGGCTGGTGCGCGATGTGATGACGTCATCGCGCACCTGCTACATGGCCCACACTCGGGTGAGAGCGGACACTCCGGGCAGGAGAAGAGGAGGGAAACCAGGTAAGTATTATTATTATTTATTTTTTTAAACCAAAATACTAAACCTGCCTGCCTAATAACTAGCCCTGCCTGGCCACAAAACTAGCCCTGCCTGCCTAAGAACTAGCCCTGCCTGCCCAAAAAACTAGCCCGCCTCCTGCCTAAGAACTGCCCTGCTTGCCTAAGAACTAGCCCTACCTGCCTAAGAACAAGCCCTGCCTTGCCCTAATGAGAACTAGCCCTGCCTGCCTACAGAACTAGCCTACCTGCCTAGAACGGCCCTGCCTAGCCTAAGAACTAGCCCTGCCTGCTTAAGAACTGGCCCTGCTTGCCTAAGAACTGGCCCTGTCCTGCCTGCCAAAGAACTGGCCCTGCCTGCCTAGGAACTAGCCCTACCTGCCTAAGAACTAGCCCTGCCTGCTTAAGAACTGGCCCTGCCTGCCTAAGACTGGCCTGCGCCTAAGAACCTATGCCCTTCCTGCCTAAAAACTAGCCTCCTGTCTACACAGAACTAGCCCTGCTGCCTAGAACTAGCCCTGCCTGCTAAGAACTAGCCCTGCCTGCCTTAGAGCTAGCCCTTCCTGCCTCAGAACTACCCTGCCTGCCTAAGACTCTAGCCCTACCAGCCTAAGAACCAGCCCAGTCTGCCTAAGAACTAGCCCTTGCCTTCCTTAGACTAGCCCTACCTGCCTAAGAAACCAGCCTGGTCTGCCTAAGAACTAGCCCTACCTGCCTATTACTGGTCCTGCCTGGTAATTACTGCCCTCAATACCTGGCTACATTACTGTGGGACAGTCCCAGCTACCTGCTTTCGAGAGGTCTATATACTTACCTGCCTAATAGGGTGGGCTTGAATACCTACTGTAAAGTCCTGGTGGTTGGATCCACTGACCACCCGCAGGCGATGGCGTAAAGCCCACGCCAGGGAGTGGAAATCTACGTAGTCCCGAAATTCACCAGAGCACCGCCCGCAAAGCGGGATGGTCTTGCTGCGGCGGTGAGTCTACCAGGAGACTTCCACTGGCGGGGCTCCCTTGCGGTGGCGCCAATGGTAGGCGAGGTGCGTAATCGTCAGCAGGCTCGTAGTCCATGGACAGGCAGGAGGTCAGTTACAGGCGGCAGCGGTTCGAAGATGGTAGACAAGCAGAAGTCAGGCTGGCGCAAGGTTTTGTGGACGGTAAAGAGTTGGGTCGTAAGCTCAGGGGTTCAGTACAACGTATACAGGTAAAAGATATACTAGGAACACCTTTCCCCACATGAAATACACCAAGGATCCGGCGAGGGCCGCCAGAGAATAGTCTGGATTTAAAATAGGAAGCAGTGCCCATGCAAGGACCAATTACCTGCGCCTGCCCCCTTTAAATTTCAAAACAGCCGAGCGCAGCCGCCCTAGGGGCTGAGCTTGCGCGCCTGGAGACGGAGGACAGGCGAGCAGGAGCGTGGCCGTGGGTAGTAAAGTGAACGCCCGGGGATGTGGGGGTGAGCGGACCCGAACCCGACGTGCCGGGACGGGGCTCCACTTGTGTAGAGACCCGCACGGGCGCATACGCACCACGCATCTGCGACCCGGACAGTGGTCGCAGGGGCATCCGTGGCACTACCTAATAGGGGTCTACCTATTTACATGCCACTTATATGATTTAAAAAAAAAAATTTTTAGGATCTAACATACACTGTTTGCGCTACAATTGCTGTGTGGGGCACTATTACTATTTGGGGCTCTATGGATTAGGTAGTTTGTACTGAGTTGGGGAAGTGATAGGGATAGTAGTGCTGGGAAATTCTACAGGGACGAGTAGTGACCGGAGAAAGAAGACACTGCATCTGTACTGGATGGAGAAAAATGGAAGAACAGCTACAACAGTGAAAGACGTCATGAAGGTTTGGGCCCAGATGGAGAAGAAAAGGACAAAGAAGAACAACTCCCATCTGAGATGTCCGAGCCTCCTGTGAGTCCCTGCTGTCAGGGGTCCATTTTACTTCTGTGCATGAATCAGTGGCTGTATTCATGTGAGTGGTGACCTGACTATTAGGTATGTGATTGTTGTAGGATATTCTGGTGCTTATGTAGTGTCAGTTGGTCTTTCCTCGATTGTACTGAGTAATGTGCCCACACTGGACCCTCATGTGATGAGGGTTTCTCTGCATCACTGTTTCTTTTCTGCTTGTATAATGGGGCCTCCCCCAGTTGTTTTGGTGCATTTAGTTATTGCGTTTTTTTTTTTTTTTTTTGTGCAGAAAAGTTCAGCATTAAATGCTCTGCTTTATGCACAAAAACGCACCAAAAACACCTAAAAATTGCACCAAAAACGCTCCGTTGAAAGCAGCTTTATAGTGTAGTTTATTTTAGACAGTGGCGAGGTGCGAGAACAAGGACATTTTGTAAGCGGATCTTGTATGTGGGCTGGTGGGGGCTTAGTGCCAGGGCTGATTTTTATTCCCAGTTCAGCCCTGCTGCAGACTGTATATTACTTCAATACAGTGACCATATAGTTGTAGACACCAGTGTACACAGGCTCTGCAGACTGTATATCAACTCCAGTACCCAGTGACCAATAGTGTTAGACACCATGTAACACAGCTCTGCAGACTGTAATATAACCTCCTCCAGTGACCATAATAGTGTTAAACCACCAGTGTAACACAGGCTCTGCAACGTATAACAGGTAAAAAGAAAAAAGAGAGGGGGTGCACATATTGTTTTACTGTAACAATTAGGATAAGTGATGGAAATGAAAGATATATTCTCCACCTTTGGTGTTGCGCTACTATTGTAAGAAGGCACAACACTCATTAAAGCGTTACAGTGCTATTTGTATCCTTAGCCCCTTACTACGGCAGCCGCTGGTCCTCTGGTCTCCGTTCCTGACCGTGTAGGAGAAGATTCCAAGAGGAAAAGAAAAACGACCCGGTGCAGCCGTGCAGTGAAAAAAAGTGCCCAGGCTAAAGCTTTATTTAAAAAGGTTTTATTCTTAAAATGCTTAAACGGAATTTACGCGTTTCCGCGTTTCCGCATTGTCGCCCGCGTGTACCCACGCTTCAACAGAAGTATACATTGTAAGAATAGAAACAGTATAAATAGATAATAACAATTACTATAAATGTTTGTTTTGCATTACAGTAGGAGTGACGTGAATATACAGGTGTGCAAAGATGCACCAGACAATTGGAATAAAGAAGTGGTCAATCAAAGGTCGAGAGGACCCAGGGAAGAGTCGGAGATACAGGAGATGAGCCATCAGCTCCGAAGACATAGTACCTGACATTTGAAGTATGCAAAAAACAATAAACATGTGCAAACAAAATAAACAGTGTTCTTTATTGGAAACGTTGCTATAGAGGTATAGTGAAAGTAATGTGAAAGTAAAATCACTACTGTGGGATGCTGATAAGACATAAAGAAGAATTCCTCTAAAAGAGTGTAAAAGAACGTATAAAGGGAATAGCCATAGGAATAGAGCGGGAAACAAGGAACCAATCAGTATCTTGGTTCTGATTCAAATTCACAAGGCACTAAAAACAGAGACAATACGCGCCAAAGATGTTTCATATCTCCAAATGTGATGTTATTGGTTACAGTTGTTAAGGAGGCAAATTCAACATAGCCATAGCGATACAGGTATAGGGAGACCCAGTGATTGGATTGTGCTAGCAGCGGGGGTATTATAAGACAGACCAATACGAGAAAGGGAATGTAAGGAGGGGCGATCTGATTGTGCCTCAGCCCGGGAATCCAAACGGTACCAAGAAAATGGGGAGCTACATCTCTGATATTAGAATACTATAGAGAATTAGTATCCGACTATAGCAGAAATGTGGCTTAATAAGATCTTGCAATAGCGAAAAAAAGGAACGTATATGGATGGGAATAGATGTGAAACCATGAAATATTAGTTTTGTTGTACTAATCAATGAAAGAATTGGCAACATAGAATTACTAAAGTGTACATATATTACATTACACTTGTACATTCTTCGGATATTTGTAAATAACGAACTTGAAAAGGTCCCGACTCCCTGGGCGGGAAGGGCCACAGACAAGTGATCGGCAGGATGTAAACCATAGCAACATGCACACAGATACACCAAATGAGAACGCAGGGAAAACGAATAGAATTCAAGCCACAGTATATACATAGTGGTACACGATATAACAGCTAAGATTAAAACTCCATATAACTGAGAGGCATAAATGACGGCTAAAATATATGGTACATGTAACAGCTAGATCACTGTTGCGTGCCATTTTACCCGCATGAATTCCTATCATAAGTTTAAAATGAGATCCTAGTGAAAAAAGATAATCGAGTAAAGGAAAGGATTTCTAGTGGATTAATTACGTGGCATCATTAGACCTTTAGGTAACAGAGTCTGTACCTATAGACCAGAAGCGAAACGCGTTTATAAAGTCTTTCTGATGTTTTTTAATTGTTGCAATTCCGTAGCAATTTTTAATAATAAAAACCTTTTTAATAAAGGCCTTTAGGCCAGGGCTATTTTTTTTTCCACTGTGCACTTTTGCACTCGGGTCCGTTTTTCTTTTTCCTCTTCGGCATCTCTTCCTACCGGTCCACAGGACGGAGCACACCAGAGAACCAGCGGCTTCCAGTAGTAAAAGGGCTACTGATACAATAGCCCTTTTAAGCGCTACGAGTGTTTTGCCTCTACCATAGTAGCGCAACACCAAAAGGTGAGGAATATATCACACTTTTCATCACACATCCTAATTGTTACAGTATAACACTAATGTGCGCCCCCCTCTCTTTTTTTCTTTTTCCTGTAAAAACATATACGTCTTTGTACGGAGATATTGCCTTACAAATCCCATCTCCAATTTCGAGTTTTGGCTGCCAGTTTCGACCATGGACTACTTCCGAAACCGAATAACTACAAGAGAATCCTTCTTACAAGAACTGCATGAAGACTTGGACAACACCTCTAATAATTCCAACATGGAGATAAGTACTCTTCGCCATTCTGAAGATGACACACAAACATGTTATCTCTAACAACCTGGAAGAAAAGCTAAGTTGTGAAAGCACAAAAAATTATTTTGTGGATATTATGTCCTGGAATTATGTACAAGAAGTTGTCTATTATTCCAAAAGGTTTACAGTTAGATCTTCCATCCACCTTTATATCTGACACCCAGTTTACTCAAGAAAGTCAATACTTTACAACTGATTCAACAATTGATTGAACTGTTTGATTCAAAAAGATCTAAAACTAATATATTATTCTGAACTAGAGATTAAAAAGACTCCTAGAAGCATTACATAGATTTGAAACACATAAAGATTTCTCTAAAATAAATAATAGAGTAACCAACGAAATAAGGAAATAGATAACAAACCTATGTTTTCCTAGAAAAAAAGTAAACTCCTCGTGACAAAACAGAGAAACAACATGCTCCAAAATACAATAGAATAACCCAAGGTTAATAGAAAAATCAGACCTATTAGAGAAAAATAATAAAAATAGACAAATCCGATACACCTAATCAAATCGAAGCCAGTCTTGCATTTTGACAATTCTAAAATATCATAAGGGTAATAGAAAAAATAGCAGTACCCCACCCTTAATAAGTACGCACTAGATCGATTTACAGAAATGGACCCAGACCTAAGACCCATTTTACTGGGAAACAAAAAAAAGGATACCACACAGGGCTCATTTCAAAAGGATGTATACAAACCGCTCTCCTCCTTCATACACTAAATCATCTCCCACCAGCAAAGAACCTCACGAAACAGACCGAATCAAAAAGATAAAATTCACCTACTCAGACAAGGTAGGAAGAAGAACATCCATAGAGTCACATATCTCCAGAGAAAAACGCAACATCGATCACAAAAACCAGGACATATCTCTCAGGAATCAAATGAGCTCTGAACTCCATCCTCCGAAACCAGTTTATTGATATCAACCACTTTTCCTACAATACAATGTCTCAGTTCGAGAAGAATATTACAAAGTTCATTCAAATAGATACTACCACTCTCTTCACAAACCAAGATTTATTAGAAACCAATCGGCTCCATCTCCCTCTCTCCGATGACACATGAATACAGCTCAAGCGACTACGAGAGGAATTTGAAAATTAAAAATGGAATATAGCACGTGCAGAACAGAATATGCTGATCTTCCCACACCTCCTAACTCAATCTATCTACACATAAACTTCAGAATACCCTCACTGAAATGATTCCACTACGGAAAATCAACTTGAAGACAAAATACACCCTTTTTTAGGAAAGGCAAACCAAAATTCCACATTTAAAACCCCCAAAAATCCAAAACCGTTCCAAAAGAAAAAAACACTGCTAGGGGCTGCCGAGCTGGAACCCATATGGAAAAAAAGACTGCCCACAACCCAAATAAATTCCCCAACATCCAATACCGTTAGATCTACAAAATTAGGGATTTTCAATCTCTCCAACACTACGACTGCCCTCTTTAATAACCATGAGATACAAGTCCTATCCAAGGGTTTATTATATCTGTCCAGCTAATAACAAACTAATTCTTTCGATCTCCTTATCTGACTTTCATCATCTCATCCGCAAAATTGGACCTTGGCAAGACATTTTGCTAATCATATCCCATGGTCACTGATTCTGATACAACTCCTACTCCAGTATAAAAACAACTTAGAAGTGGAAATCAAGATCTATCCCAATCAAACTCAGGGACATTACCTAAAAATCGTTTCTAATATTGGTTTCGGATGAGTTTACAACTTATTACTCAGTTCAACAACGCCTCTAATTTGAACAAAGACGAATTGAGGGCATTAAATAACTTACAGAGAACCACTCGCTTGTTATTAGATCAAGCGTACAAGAGAGGAGCACAGTAATTCTGATCATACATCGTACCCCTTGAAGCAAGCAATATATTGAATGATACTTTTTTCATCCATCATAACAGTGCCACCAACAGGCAGTACGAGGCACTGCTCATGGGCACTAGAGTTGTCCCCCTGCATAAGCGAACATCTCCATGGGGGCCTATGAGACAGAATATATCTATGACCAACGAGCATTCTTTCAACATATATCTCTATACAAGAGTGATATAGATGACCTCATTTTTCTGGCAGGACCTTCTGGAACGTCATCCCTATTATTCATCAAACACTTGGAGCAACAACACAAAATGATTTCCATTGTAGCTAAAACAATCAACCGAGTCCAATAGAAATTTTTTAGATCTAAATATTTCCTTAAAACAAGTCAAATTTCTCACCACTACTCACTTCAAGTCTGTGGATATTAATTCATACATTCATTTCAAGATCGCACACCATAAGCCATGTCTCTGCAATATACCCTAAGGTTTAATTTAAAAGAATAAGGAAGAATTGTACCGGGACTAACCGAAGTTTGTTCACTCATATATAAGTTCCTTGAAAAAAATTGTTTAGAGAGCAAAAAATACCCTGAAAAACTACTGTCAAACCCAAAAGAGAGAGTTATTACTCTGACACAAAAGGATTGCCTAGAAAAAAAGAAGAAAAATGAGGAAGAGAATACTTCAAAAATAAATAATTCACTGTCATCACATCAATATAAACCCTCAAGACCTTAATACGGTGGGGTAAAAAAAAAAAAAAAATGGGGGTTTTTTTTTTCCTACGAACAACATTGGTACATCCTTAAAAAAGACCCTCTTCCTTGGTTCCACTCTACCCGATAAACCCGGTATTACATCCATAGGAGAGCACCTAATATTAAAAACTTAGTAGCCCCTAGTAGGGTAAAAAACCCGACAGAAACTCAGGGTAACAATTCGGCTAATCCAGGCAGCTCTCCATGTGGCTCCCCTATGTTGCTCTAGTATTAGCACTAGTTCCCATATTATCTCTAATATCACGAAAGAAATATATCCGATCAGACAGGAACTCAACTGCAAAAGCTCCTTTGTCATCTATGTGATGGAGTGTATCTGCAAACTCCAATACGTTGGCAGAACATCGCGACCTCTGCACCTCCGCCTTAATGGCCATAGAGCATGTGTGAAAAGAGGGGACATGCTACATAGTGTCTCCCGACATTGTAACGAACATCATCAGAGAGACTTCACAGTTTTAAGTATTACTCCGGTTGATTTCATTCCTTTTCAATTACCGAACCGCCTACAAGCGCTACAGAAAAGAGAAATGTTCTGGATCTATAGGCCACAGACTCTGTTCCCTAAAGGTCTAAATGATGCCACCTAATTAATCCACTAGAAAATCCTTCCTTTACCCGATTCTCTTTTTTTACTAGGATCTCATTTTAAAACTTATGATAGGAAATCAGCGGGTAAAATGAGCACGCCACAGTGATCTAGCGTTACAATGTAAACATATATTTAGCCTTCATTTATGCCTCTCAGTTATATGGAGTTTTTATCTTATCTTTTATCATGTGTACCACTATATACTGCTGGCTTGAATTCTATTCGTTTTCCCTGCCGTCTCATTTGGTGTATCTGTGTGCATTGTCTATGGTTTACATCTGCCGATGCACTTGTCTGTGGCCCTCCCGCCCGGGACGGGACCCTTTCAAGTTCATATTTACACTATCCGAAGAATGTAACAATTGTAATGTAATATATGTAACTTTAGTACTTCTACTGTTGCCAATTCTTTCAATGATTACAACAAAACCTAATATTCCATGGTTTCACATCTATTCCCCTCACTATCCTGTTCCTTTTTTCCGCTATAGCAAGATCTTATTAAGACACATTTCTGCTATAAGTCCGGATACTAATTCTCTATGATATTCTCCATAGAGAGGTAGCTCCCATTGTCTTTGGTCGGTTTGGATTCCCCGGGCGTAGAGGCACCAATCAGATCGCCTCCTTACATTCCTTCTCGAATTGGTCTGTTTATAATACCCGCTGCTAGCACAACCAATCACCAGGGCTCCCCTATACCTGTACGCTATTGGCTATGTTGAATTTGCCTCCTTACACTTTAACCATCACATAAACACTTTGGAGACTGAAAACATTTTGGCGGTCTTGTCTCTGTTTTTTAGCGCCTTGGGGAATTTGAATCAGAAACCAAGATACTGATTGGTTTCCTTTGTATCTCCCGCTCTCTCTCCTATTGGCTATTCCCTTTTTTTACGTTCTTTTACACTCTTTAGAGGAATTCTTTTTTATTCCTTATCCCGCATCCCACAAGTAGTGATTTATCTATATCACATACTTTCACCACACCCCTCTATAGCAACGTTTCCAATAAAGAACACTGTTTATTTTGTTTGCACATGTTTATTGTTTTTTGGCATACATCAAATGTCAGTACTATGTCTTCGGAGCTACGGCTCATCTTCCTGTCTCTCCGACTCTTCCCCCTGCGTCCTCTGCACCCTTTGATTGACACTTCTTTCTTCCAATTGTCTGTGCATCTTTGCACCACCTGGGCCCATTCACGTCACTCACCTGTAATGCAAAACAACCAATTATAGTAATTGTTAGTATTATATATATTGTGTCTATTCTTACAATGAATACTTCTGATGAAGCGCGGGTACACGCGCGAAACGCGTTAAGTTCTTTTTTATGTTTTTAATTTTTGCATCGGTAATTCCGTAGCAATTTTAAGAATAAAAACCTTTTTAATAAAGCCTTTAGCCTGGGCTTTTTTTTCCACTGCACGTGCACCGGGTCAGTTTTTCTTTTTCCTCTTGGCAGGCTCTGCAGACTGTATATTACCTCCATACAGTGAAAATATAGTGGTAGACACCAGTGTACACAGCCTCTGCAGACTGTGTATTACCTCCATACAGTGATCATATCATGGTAGACAGCAGTGTGCACAGGCTCTGCAGACTGTATATTACCTCCATACAGTACCATATAGTGGTAGACACCAGTGTACCCAGGCTCTGAAAGACTTTTATATTACCTCCTTTACAGTACCATATAGTGGTAAAACACAGTGTACACAAGGCTCTGCAGACTGTATATTCCCTTTCCATACAGGGGACCATATAGTAGTAGCTACCAGTGTAAACAGGCTCTGTAGACTGTATATTGTCTCCATAGGGTGACTATAATAGTGGTAGATACCAGTGAATATTGGCTCTACAGATTGTATATTACTGTCATACAGTGACCATATAGTGGTAGACACCAGTGTACACAGGCTCTTCAGACTGTATATTACCTCCATACAGTGACCATATAGTGGTAAATACCAATGTACACAGGGTCTGCAGACTGTATATTACCTCCATACAGTGACCACATAGTGGTAGATCCCAGTGTACACAGGCTCTGCAGACTGTATATCACGTCATCACTTACTGCCATCCACGTAGTATTAAGTAACAGATAAACACACAAATATCCGCTATAACACTTTACATTAATAAAGTCTCTATATACATTTTAGCCCAAATTGAGCCAAATTAATAAATAAACAAACTGGACAAACCCTTCAACCCCTAAAACACAATCAAAAACCTTAACCTCATTTTTGCGGTTTTCGCCAAAATTTGATTCAGGACAAGAAAGGGACTTTCTTTTTATCTTGTATTATTATGACTTGTTAGCTGTAGGGTCAGACACCGAGAGGCGGGGTCGCCCCTTTCAGGGTGGGTGCTCTTCCTATGATAGAGTAAGTTTAGCACATTAGTAGTCTTTTGCTGTAGAGTTTTTTTTTGTCACTCTATATGATTGAATATAGAGTGATTTGTGTGGATTCCTTATTGTGGCTGAGTGTTTATCGCTGCATTTGAACCTTAGGTGATCTACAGCATTTAGGATGAAGATCTTCAGAACCATGAGTGTATCATTATAAACTGACACTAAATTATTGGTTCTGAGTATTGTAGTTGTTGGTGCTCTGCCTCAGGTTAAAGTGTTGTAGATGTCTGCTATATCTGTGGGTTATATTTGTCTAGATATATTAATGTTTTAATGCATATCAATAAAGTAATTACGTTTTTTTGGGGTATAATTAGTTCTGTGAGTCGTTTTGAAATATCCCTGAATTCTTATACTTGCTGACTTTGTGAAATAATGTGAACGCACCCTAACTGCACACTTTTCTGCTGTACCTTTTTTTTAACCATAAACTTTTTATTGGTCAGATATAAAGTAGTACAACGATTTCAGTATATTCATTGTAAACCAAATTTCAAATTTTTTCCCCAAAAAAAACCCA